>VXAY01005676.1:15416-28563 GCA_013399855.1 Oxyruncus cristatus
CGTGTCCCCCTGTCCCGTGTCTCCCTGTCCCGTGTCCACCTGTCCGTGTCCCCATATCCCCGTGTCCCCCGTCCCGTGTTCCCCCGCTCCCCCCTTTCGTGCCACACCGGCCGCCAGGGGGCGCGAAAGCCACTATGATGGGCGTGGCTTGGTCCGCGCAGTGGGCGGGGCTTCCCCAGTGCCTGCCCGGGTAACGGAGGTGGAGGCGTGTCCTCGGGGAGGGGGCGGAAGTCTGAGGGGGCGGACTCTGACGGGGCGTGGTCTATTGGGGGCGGGGCCTGTCCCGTCCCGGCAGTTCCGGGGTCCACACGCGCGATCGGGGACGGGGAGCGGGACCGGGACCGGGACCGGGAGCGGGACCGGGACCGGGACCGGGACCGGGAGCGGGACGGCACCGGGGGAAAGCAGCCATGCAGCCGCCGCCGCGCAAGGTGAGTGCCGGCCCGGGGCACGGGGCGGGCGATCGGGACCGGATCCTCCACTGCTGCCGTGTCCTGCAGCCCTGACTGGGACTCGCCCCCGGCGGACCCTCACCGGGGCTGGGGAAGCAGGGCTGTGGCTGGGGGGTACCCAGGAGGAGGGCCGGTGGAGACCGGTACCCGAGCCAGGGGGCAGCGCATCCCCGCACCCCCTCCACGCACCCCGTTGCAGCATCCCATCCCCGCAACCTCTCGGCGCACCCCATCCCTGCCTCCCATCCCCGCACCCCATCTGCGCACCCCTTCTCCGCACGCTATCCCGGCCAGCGCCGCGGCGAGGATGGGGCTGAGTGGGGCCGTCTCGCAGGTCAAGCTCACCCAGGAGCTGCGGGTCCACGTCCTGGAGCAGCTCTCGGGCCTGCAGAGCAAGCAGCAGCGGGACGCCGAGTTGCTGGAGGACATCAGGTACGGCCCCACACGTGTGTGTGACACCCCCCCCGTACAGCTGAGACCGGGCAGCTCATCCCACTGGTGTGTGTGTGTGTGTGTTCCTGATCTGAGACCGGGCAGCTCATCCCACGGGTGGGCCAGGGACTGGGCATAGCTCACCTTGAGCCTGGCTCCTCGAGGTCACGGGCTCCATCAGCCTCTGGGGTGGCCTGATGGGGACATCCAGGTGCTGGGTGGTGTCAGGGGTGATGGCAGGGGTGCAAGAGCAGGAGGTGATGACAGGGGGTGATGGCAGAGGGGTGGTGGCGGGGGAGNGGGCGGGCAGGGTGGGTGGCAGGAGTGGCCTGTCCCTGCCCTTCTCTGTGTGTCTTTGCCTGACCCCTGTCCCCTCTCCCCCCAGGTCCTACAGCAAGCAGAGGGCCGCCATTGACAGGGAGTATGGGCAGGTAAGGAGGAGGTGCTGCCAGATCCAGGACCAGTGTCCTGACGAGGCATGGGCCCCATCCTGCCTGTTTGGGATGTCCAGATCTGGGCACAGCCTCATGCAGGCAATGGGCAGACTTGGAAATTATCCAGGCTTGGCAGCTCTGTGCTGGTCCCAGGGGGTGGTGGCAGATGGACATTTGGCTTGTCCCTTGCCGAGGGGACCCCCAACCCTGTTCAGGCACTCTCCGGGGGCTTTGCTGGGCACAGCATGGCCCAAAACTCAGGTGTTTTGGGAGCCCAGAGGGAAAACCCTGTGGCAGGGGGAAACTGCTGGGCTTTGCTGTCTGCTGGGTCATTGCAGAGTGGTGCTTTGAAATGTCAGAGCTTGGTTTTGCCATGACATGTCCCCGCAGCATCCCCTGGGGACATAGTGCAGCGGAACTGCGTTCCCCCTTCGTGCAGCCAGGCACAGTGCCAGTCCACTCCCTCACCTCCCTGACGTGCGGGGTGACTGTCCCCCCAGGGTTGGGGTCTGTCTGTGCTTGGCTTTCCTGGGGGCTTCTCTGCTCTGTGTCTGTAGCCAGTATCCCTTGCTGGTGTCCCCTTGCAGAGCCTCTGTCCCAAAAGCCACAGCAGGGTGATCTTCTGGTGGCTGCTCCCCAAAAAGGTTTTCTTATGGGGAGCATGATGGGATCCCTGCTAACACCGAGCCACTGGAGGGGGTGTCCCTGTTCTGGGGGGCACATGTATGTCCCTGGGCTCATGGGGTGGGCAGCCAGTGTGGGGGAGCCCAGTTTCAGGCCCAGAGCAGGACAGTGGGTGCTGGGGTGCTCGGCAGGGTTGGGGAGTGCCGGTGATGCCGGGTCTGTCCTCAGGCACTGCAGAGGCTGGCGAGCCAGTTCGTGAAGAGAGACTGGCAGCGGGGCCGCAGCGAGGCCGGAGACTCGAGGTGGGCTGGGGACAGGGACAGGGGTGGGGACAAAGGGCCAGGGCTGGCTATGGCCTCCCAGCTGGGAGAAGCCTAATGCCAACCGGGACTCAGGTCCAGGGATGCAGTCCTGGGTGGGATGTCCCCATGGGTGCGGTGCCTGACTCGAAGGGCTCCGCCAGGGCTGGGGATGCTGTCTGTCCTGCCAGCCGTCCCAAAAGCTGGCAGTGGGGCAGGGAGCGCCTGCTCTGCATCAACCCTGTGCCTGCAGGAGTGTGGCTGCTGTTTGGAAGGGTGTCATTGAGGGGACGGTGCACGCCGGGCAGGTTCGTGTCACCGCCTCAGAGAGCTACCGTGCCCTGGCCACTGAGGCCGCCCGCACCGCCCGCCTCTCCAAGGAAAGGATGCTCAAGAAGGTACCGGGATGAGGACATATCCCCTGTGCCCAGGCGGTGGGGACAACTGTCCCCCTGCCGGCTGACGCTCCCCGCAGGGCATAGAGCGGCTGCAGAAGGCGCAGGCGGAGCTGCTGGAGTCAGTGAAGGAGCTGGACAAGGCGAAGAAGCAGTTCACACACCTCCAGCGAAGCAGCGAGGTGGCCAAGGACAAGGCGGCTGACGTGGAGGCTCGGTGAGTGCGGGGGACAATGTGGGGGCTGCTGTGGCTGCAGGGTGGTCTCACAGCCCTCTCCCAACCTCCTCAGCCTCCGGAAGAGCGACCGGCGGATTTTTCACACCAAGGCCAGTCTGCAAAAGCTCAGTGCCAAGGTCAGCGGCGCAGAGCGCTGGCGGGGTACCCAGGCAGGTGGATGCAGGGGGACATGGGCGGTGGCCCCCACACCATCACCAAGCCCTGCTCTCCTCATCCCTACAGTTCTCAGCACGGCTAGCCGAGCACTCGAGACAACTGGTGGGGGTGCAGAACGAGTACAGCTTCACTCTGGTCTCTGCCACTGCCCACCTGGAGCATTACCAGCGTGTGGAGCTGCCCGCGGCCATGCAGGTAAAAGCTGCCCAGACCCGCTCGTACCCCCTCCCTGGGGTCCTACTAGGATCATCTCCCCAGTGCTGCTGCGAGGGGCACAGCAGGGAGGGTCCTGCCAGCACAGGGGGGTCAGGGATGCTCCGGGAGGGATGCAGGCAGTGCTGGGGGGGTTCCCACCCACTTTCCCCCAGGCACTGGACGGGGACCTCTACGAGCGGCTCCGGGAGCACTTGTCGGCCGCCAGCCGGACAGAGGTGGAGACCTGCCGGGCCACGCGGGACTGGTTCCAGGGCGTTGCAGAGGCGTCTGCGCGGGTAACAGCACCATCCCGGGAGCTGGGTGGGACAGGAGGGCACAGGTGAGCCCCCTGGCCCCACACCACTCCCCTGCTGCAGGTGTGCCGGGAGCAAGACCTCCTCCTCTTCCTGCAGGACCACCCTGCCTTCTCCCTGGCCCCCGAGCAGCGCTTCCAGCTCAGCGGGGTGGAGGAGGTAGGTGAGGGGGACACATTATGGCACTGTGGGGGTCTGTGCAGCCAAGCCCTTCTAACCCCCATGTCCTTGCCCAGGTGTGCCTGCTGCCATCGGGGGATGATGGAGCCAGCCTGGAGAAGGAGGCCCGGCGATGGGCCACACGCGTGACCCGGGACCGCAAAAACAAGGCACAGAGCGAGGAGGTGGGTGTTGTCCTGCCCCACGGAACAGGATGGGGGGCTCTAGGAGGGGCTTTTCCATTCCCTCAGCAGCTCCCACCACCCTCTGACCTCTGGGTGCCCTCCCAGGTGCTGCAGCAGCTGGAGGCCAGGCGGCAGCAGATGCCAGAAGGGGAAGCGGCCACCGTGGAGCGGCAGATGGAAGAAGCGAGGGAAAACATCCGAAAGGCGGAGGTGGGTCCCCCCGGCAGGTCTGTCACCCCCAGGGTGGGGGACACAGGGATGAGGAGGTGTGGTGGTTGGGATGTGGTGCTGAAGATGTGTCCCTGGGGATGCTCTGCCACCATGGCAGCCACACTGGGATGGGGACCATAGGGTTGGAACTGGCTGTCCCCTCACTGTAGGTGTCCCCTTAGACTCTGGCACTGTGGGTGTCCCCAGGTCAGCCGAGTGAAGGCCGAGGCACGGCTAGCACTGCTGCGGGCAGCAGGGCTGGATGTGGATGCCTGGCTGGCTGGGACCACGGTGGGGACAGGTGAGGAGACACCCACAGGGCTGGATCCGGGCGAGTTCGATGACTACGAGGACAGTGACGAGCCGGATGGGGACAGTGAGCCTGGTCCTGCTTCTCACATGTACCCCTACACCTGCCGGGTCATCTTTGGGTACCAGGTATGGCCCTGGCTGCCCGTCCCTCACCCTGCCTGCCCAGGGGTGGCACCTCAGCCTCCCTGCCACTTTGTCCCTGTGCCCTGCAGGGCTGCCAGGCAGATGAGCTGTCCATCACCCAGGGTGAGGAGCTGGAAGTCATCGAGGACGGGGACGCAGAGGAGTGGGTGAAGGTGGGAGCAGGCTGAGTCTCACCGTTTGGAAGTCTCCAAGCTGTTCTCTGTCCATAGGATGGGATGTTCACATGGTTTCTGTCCCCTCAGGCTCGGAACAAGGCAGGCCAGGTTGGCTACGTCCCCGAAAAGTACTTGCTGTCCCTGGGGTACGAGTCAGGGGCCGGGCTCAGCACCCCAGGACCCTCTGCATTGCACCGCCAGCTCTCCAGCATCATGGCAGCAGAACTGGTGCTGGAGCCAGGAGGTGGGTGCTGCGCCATCACCCCCACCCCGGGAACGGGACCGTAGAAGGTGCTGAGCCCCCTCCCTATCGTTCCCACAGCCTGGCTGGTGCGGGCCCTGTACGACTACGAGGGGCAGAGCCCTGAGGAGCTGAGTTTCCCTGAGGGGGCCATCATTCGGGTGTTGCCCCGCGCTGCTGGAGAGGTGGACGACGGGTTCTGGACTGGCGACTTCGATGGCCGGATTGGCGTCTTCCCCTCCCTGGTGGTGGAGGAGCTCACTGGGGCCCGGGAGGCAGTGGAGCAGGTCAGTGACGGGAGAGTCGTTGTGTCTCCTGGGTGTTGTTCCCCCTGTCTGCTGGGAGAAACGACGCTTTTCCCATTGTTCCCATCCCTCTTGGTCATGTCTTCCCAGGAGCTGCCGTCACCGTCCCCTCCACCCTTCTCCCCTCCTGGCCTCACCACTGGGGCCATACTGACCCCCAGCCCTGCTCCTGAGACATCACTGGGAGGTGAGTGCTGGAGAGGGGAGCTGGGAAGGGGCTGGGAGGACCTGGAAAGCCGAGCTGAGCTGCTGGGCCCTTCCAGGTTGCCGGCAGGATGGCACGGGCAGCGGGCAGAGCTCTCCGGACCTGGCAGCCACCCGACTCCGGCCAGTAAGCCCTGTCACAGAGGCCCCCCAACCCTCCCCCACCTCTCCCATGACAGGGGATGGTGTCACTTGTGTGCTCTGGTGGGTCTCAAGGGGCACGAGTGGCCTCAGCACGTTGGCACTGCTTGTCCTCTCCTCTCTCTACAGCTCCGTGCGCCGCCCCCGCCACCCAGCAGAGTCCCTGAGCCTGACCCTGAGCTGCACTTCAGCTGACCCTGCGACTCCCCCTCATCCCTCTCTGCCCCCCAAAAAGCTTTGCCCAAGCAAACCACCACAGGCTGCTGTCCCTGGCACTGCCCACGCCCCGAGCTGGTCTCTCCAGGGGCTACAACTCGCTCAGTGCTGCTTGCAGAGTGTTCCTGCGTCCCAGTACAGCACCAGGAACCCTGGCTAGCCCTTTTTTGAGGTGCTCAGTGCCACAGCCAGGCCCCATGTCACCCACCTCTTGCCTCTGCCCTTTCTGCCCAGTGTTTCTACCCTGTGCACCCCCAGCACAGCCCTGGTTCTTGGAGGGGCTCATCCCCGGACCTTGCCAGCCCCCCACAGGCAGGAGTGGGTGAGGAGGGCTGTTCCCAATAAATCCAGTTGTCTGGCGAGGGATTCAGCAGCTTTAATGGTTGTAGCTTGTCTAGGTACAGGGTGGTTACACCGAAGCTCGGGCACCGGGGCTGGCCGCTGGCCTGGGGGTGATTCCGCCCCTGGGCCGGGCTCCGGCCCCTCCTGTGCCGCGGGATGGAAGCTGGAAGCTCAGTCTCCACCAGCATCTCCCGGGGACCGGCAGGGTCCCTCGCCGGTGCAGGATTTGTGCCTGTGCCCGCTCTGTGTGGCAGGGATGCCCGAGGTGGGACTGTGCTCTGCAGTGAACGTGCCGGGTGGGTGGGGAGGTGCTGCCCCCCGCCCGGGGGGGCTCGAGCCGCTGCCTCCATCCCCGCCCCTCACTGCAGCCCTCGCTCTGATCCCTCCCCCGGAGCTGGGAGGGCTGCAGGGGCCGGGTGGGCATCGGGGGCAGGGTGCTATCCTGCCCCTGCCTTGCCCCCCCCCACCCTCCCCCCGGGGGGTCTCCGGGGCGGGTGCGGTGGGTGGGGTCGGGTACCTATTGTCAATGGGATGAGGTCTGGCGCCGAGCGCGGTTGTCGGTAACGCCGGCGCGTCCCTCCGGCCATGCCAAGCGCGTAGCTGCCCACCCGGGGCCGGGGCCGGCTGCCCCGCGGCTGCCCCACGGCAGAGCCCCTCGCCCGGCGTGGGGGTCGGGGGCTGCACGCCTCCTGTCCACGCTTCAGCCGGGAGCGGAGAGGAGCTGTGGGGGAGAGGGGCAGGATAGAGCTTGTCCCCACCACCATAGCATCCCCCGTTCACCCACAGGCCCGTGTCTGCCCCCTGGCATCACTGCCTGTGGCTGGGCATGTGGTCCTGCCCGTGCGGGACCTGGAGCATTGGGAACCGACCCCCCGAGAAGGGGTTCACCTTCTCTCCGTCTCCATCACCAAGCTGTGACCCACCAGGGCAGGGACACTGCCAGCGCCCTCCCACCCCGCCCCACCCCGGACGTTGCCCCAGGGGACAAGGGACAAAGCACTCACGTCACACTGTCGATCTCCAGTCCTTCTCCCCGGCGCTGGGCTCCTGTGGGATGGAGGAAGGGATGTGCATGAGGAGGGATGTCAGCAGTAGCAGGGTGCTGGGGTGGGGGCCAGTTGACCCTTGGCCACAGCAGCAACCCTTGGGCCAGTGGGCAGAACCCCACTGAGTGTCCAGGAGCAACTACAGCCCACACATCATCTCTGCCCTTCCCCATCGCCTGCAGGACGTGATTAGCAGCAGCCAACAGCCCTTGGCGTGGCCCAGACTGGGACTGAGGCGGCAGGGTTCAAGTGACAAACATCCCAGGGAGGTTCCATCACCGTTCTCCTGAGACCCCATGTCCTGGAGCACCTCAACACCACATGCAAGGTCCAAGGCAAGAGTCTGGAGCCACAGAGGGGACACATATCACCATGTCCCTGGGCTTGCCCTGCATGTAACTGCTTCCCCAGGGATTAGAGGAACCACAGCCATCACCCAAGGCACCAGTGAGCCATGGAAGGACCTGTCACCACCTTTCCAGGTCTCTGAAGAATGGCTGCAGCCCGTCAGGTCTGTCCTGCCTGGCTGCCCTGGGCTGCCTTCTCCATGAAACAGCTCAAACCTTCCAGCCTGGACACCAGAAGGCAAAGAGGGAAACAGGAAACAGCAGGATCCTGCTTTTTCCTTACGCTGGCATCCAGCCAGGCACCTTTTCCCAGTGCTCTCCCACGCTGACCCAGTCCTGCCCCATCCCAGCCTGTGCCAAGAGCTGTTGGTATGTGCCCTGCCCGTGGAACTCCAGCAGAGCCAGCCCCAGGGGATCTCCCTGACCTTGAAGCATGCCAGGAATTTTACCCAGGCTTTGACTTCCTTTTTCTTCCAAGATCTTTACAGGAGTGCCCTCATGCTGGTTTTGTAGGGTGAGTAAAGGCTAGCTTGTGGGGCTGCTGACTTCACACCAGGGGTGTTTCCCCAGCCCCCTTCCATGAAAATCATCTTACCCCAACTGCAGAACCATGTTGTCAGTGTGTGAGTGAAATGCTGAGTGTCTGCTCCCACCACCAGCAGCCTCATTTGCTCAGTGCTAAGATCCCAGAGGCAGTTTCAGGGAGCAAACCCCTGAAACTGGGGACTACCAATGGCCAAGCAAGCAAACTGTGTCATCACCCTGGAGCTCTCTGGCTCCTCCAGCAAGGTGGTTGGGTGGGAAGGTTGGGAGATACCAGGGTACTAGAGCTGCAGGCAGAGTGAGTTCTCCTCTCTGAGCACAGCTCCTCTGGAGCAGCGAAACCCAACCATTTGGCTTCCCAGTTCTCTAGATTTCAGGCAAGAAAGGGTCCTAGAGATATCTCTCCCTGCCTGTTCTTTGCTGGCCACACTGAGGCTGCAGTTTTGGGGACACCATATGCAGCGGTGGAGCTACACAAAGTCAAGATTGCAATGGATATCCCCAAAGAGCTCAACCACAAAGGAAAACATCCCTTGCCTGAGGGGCAGCTGAGTCTGCAGCATCCCCTAATCCCCTTGAAGCACAGGTACCACCAGGGTGAATCCTGTCACGGTGACTCCACATGCCACAGACATGGAAAATGGATGGGAAAAAGCAATCCCCTCCAGCCCAGGGGACCACACCGGGACAAGGAAGAGGAGGAATGTACCTGCTGCTCCTCGTCCTCCGCTCCAGGCTGTCTCCTGCTGCTGTCATCTTTCCCCGACTCCTCAGCCTGTTCGTGCAGACTCAGGCTCCCGTGAATATCCGACACTTCATCTGCCGACCCCAGTCCGATCTCCTCTAGGCACATGCCGGCTCCTTCCCGCGCCAGCTCTCCCGGGATGCTGGGACTCGACCCTCCCAGCGCCGGATAGCTCAGGAGCCTCCTCTGGCGGCTCTTGCTCCCGGGAGCAGTGCCAGCATCCTGCAGCGAGCCTGCCTTGCCGGACCCCGTGCCCGCCCGACGGCTGTCTCGAGAGCCGGAGCTGGCCGGTGTGTTGGGGGCTGGGGTGGTGGAGAGGCTCTGCTCCGCACCTTTGCCACTCTGGATGTCTCCGTTCTGCAGGCCCCCCGTGGGGACAGTCCCGTTGCGGGCCCGCTCCCGCTGGAGCCGGTCGCTGCTGTGCTCCAGCTCCTCGGTGCTCAGCTCCCGGCTGCCGTCAGGCAGGGGGCCATCCTGCTGCTCTTGGACAGCGGGTTTCTTCCCGATGTGTGTGACACGAAACCTGGAACGGGGGGCAGGACAGATCAAAATCCTTCTTCTTCTCTCCCACAGCTGTATTCCCAGCTTGCCTGTACCGCCAGCCTCGGATCTCCTCTCTTTGCCATGATCTCCAACATTTCAGACTCACTCAGCGCCACCCCTGCTCTAGCAGTGCCCACACTGACTTAACCCCACTTTCCCCGCATTTTGAGTAAAACAAAGAGAAAGAGGAGGATGAAAAGTCCAATCCAGATGTTGGCTGGTGTAGACCCTGCCAGCTTGTCCTCTCAGCAGCAAGAGGAATCACAGCTGCTGGAAATGCTCTGAAACACAGCCTGGGTGACAGGGTGCCCTAAGTGAGGGTAGGGACAGGTTTTGGCAGTGATTTGGGTACAGGGAGCAAAGGCAGGAGGAGTTGTTTAGCTAAAATTCACCAGAGCACACTTTGCACCATCCCCTGGAGTGACAAATGGCACCTGGGTGGTTCACCAAGGTTCCACCATAACCAGGTAAGAGCTCAGAGCTCCCAGGTGGGCAGAAGAACAGCTGCAGAAGCTGGTCTGACACCCTCAAAGGGTGTGTTTAGAATTGGAGATGATGCCATATTGTACATGGGGAGTAGAGAGAAGTTAGGGATCATAGAATCATAGAATGGTTTGGGTTTGAAGGGTCCGTAAAGACAGCTCATCCCAAACCTCTGCCATGGGTAGGGATACCTTCCACTAGCCCAGGCTGATCCAAGCCCTGTCCAACCTGGCCTTCAACACTTCCAGGGATCCAGGGGCAGCCACAGCTTCTCTAGGCAACCGGTGCCAGGGCCTCCCCACCCTCACAGGAAGAATTTCATCCCAATATCCCATCTATCCCCACCCTCTGGCAGTGGGAAGCCATTCCCCCTTGTCCTGTCACTCCAGGCCCTTGTCCAAAGTCTCTTGGAGCCCCTTTAGGCACTGGAAGGGGCTGTAAGGTCTCCTTGAAGCCTTCTCTTCTCCAGGCTGAACTGCCCCAACTCCCTGAGCTTGTAAGGGGTCAAGTGTAGGCAAAGCCTAAACTGATCTGGGAGTGATCTGGTTGTGACTCACGCCGTGACTCCTCCTCACAAGCACTGCCAGCCACTGCTGGACCAGCAGACAGGAAATCTCTTCCATGGTGAGCTGGTGTCCACCAGCCAGAGCATGCCAATCCCACCACAGAGACCTCCTGCAGCCCACAACTCACCCACTCCCACTCTCCCTGCTCTTGGATCACACATAGAGAAGCTGCTAACAGCCCTGGATGTGCTGAGGTTCAGCTGCAAGTCAGCACCAGGGCAAAACACAATTCCACAGCAAAGTTCAAGCACTGCTGGGGTTGAAAGAAGAACAGGACCCAAAGGTCAAGCACAGCAGCTTCTTCAAGGAAGGAGCAGAGAGGTCTGAGAGATAAGAACAGATACCAGGTGAGATGGAGACCACCAGCAGGCTGAGGACCAGCCTATGGACAGCACCGACCTCTCAGAACGATCAGAAATGCTGCTCAGGATTGGAAGGGTCAAGACGAGGAATGCTCCAGCTCTAGACAAGGTACCCACAGGTCTGCTCAGGTCAGGCCAAGCAGCAGGAAATGTGGCCTTTCAGGTCTGTCCAGGTATTTGGAGACAAGACACCAGCGCTGTGATTTGGGAAGACCAAAGAATGTTCTGGTCCCAAAGAGGGACTGGGAGGAGACACAAGTGGCAGGATCATGTTTTGGTGATGCCATTGAGCAATGTCAGCCTGGAAGAGCTGAATGGATTCAAAGTGCGGGAAAGGTTTGGAGTGGAGAGGACCCAAGAGGTAACATAATTCCTGGCTGGTGAGGGAAAGGCAGACAGCTCTTCTGGCTGCCTCATAAGCATCACTGAGGCTTTTGATTCAGTAGGATGTGACACACTGTGGCTGATCAGGCTGAGGACAGACAGTCAGATTTGGATGCTCTGGTGGACAAGCTCTGCCACTGACAACAGCTGGTTTAGGGAAAGTCCTGAGATAAATGGTAAATCACCCTATGACATGAGAGTACAGATTGTACAACCCTGATTGCTGCAGAAGTGCACAATAATTTAGGTGCAAAAAGCCCTCAGGAGGTCTCCAGTCACATCCCCTGCTCAAAACGGGGCTATCTCCCACCCTCAATCAATTTGCCCAGAGCCCCATCTAGTCAGGTTTTGGAAATCTCCAAGGATGGAGATCCCTCCACCTCTGAGGACACTGTCCCAGCTCTGCACTTCATGGAAAAATAGCTTTTTCTTATGTCTTTTCTGGATTTCTTTTGTTGAAATTTATGGCCTTGGCCTCTTGCCCTTCCCTGTGCATGTCTGAGAAGAGTCTTGTTCCACCTTCACTTAAACTCTGCCCACCCTTTGGGTAGTGTTAGAGAACAATTAGATCCTCCCTTTATAATTCTTCAGGCTAAAAAAGCTTCCTCAAATGCCACGTGCTCCAGACTCAGATGATCTTTGTGGACCTCCACAGTTCTCATCCTTTCCAGTCCTCCAGTCACAACCCTGTGTCTACCAGGACCAGGACTCAGTCCATGCGGGAGGGGGCTGTACTCTCAACCAGCGTCCAAGGAAAAAAGAAATCCAACTAAAAATAAAAGAGAAAAAGACCTGAGGTTGGGTCTTTAATCCAAGAGGTGGGTTAAAGAAGCTGGTTTATGTAGGGTCAGTCTTGAGTCAAGGTACTTCATGCAATCAAGATATTTGTCATAAATGAGACACAGCAAAGGCAGTCCCAGGAAAGTCATCAAAAATCTGGAAGAGACGGGGCCAGCTTGGAAACAAGAAGCAGAATCTGGGGATGGTTTTGTACCTCATGGGCACATAGGTCCCTTAGCATTTGGACCTTGTACCAAGGAGATTGAGGATTTAAAATACAGCCTTGGAGAAATGGGATGACTGTCCCACAGAGAAGGTTGGTGGGACATGGGATATTAAGAGGGATAAGGAGAGAAAACCAATATTTGAGGGAAGGTGCCTTTAGGAAAGGAGACCATCTTCTCTGGCACTCAAAGGTGAGTGAGAGGAGACTGGGAAGAGCCTGGACAAAGGACACAGAGGAGTGGACGGAGCTGGACACCAGCCAGGGAATGAACTAGCCACGAATATGCAACTGTGCAGAGATCTGGCTTACGAGACACCAGGAACTGTCAGTCCCCAGGAGATCTGAGCTGGAATTCAGCATGGGAGGTCCAGCGTGTCTTGTCCCTTCTCCAGCTCCCCATAAAGCCCCAGGACCTCCCCACTGAAGCTTCTGGCTCTGACAATGGAAAAAAAACCATGACAGGGCAAGAGGGAATGGCTTCCCACTGCCAGAGGGCAGGGTTATATGGGATATTGGGATGAAATTCTTCCCTGTGAGGGTGGAGAGGCCCTGGCACAGGTTGCCCAGAGAAGCTGTGGCAAGCCCACACTGGACAGAGCATGGAGCAACCTGGGATAGCAAAAGGTGTCCCTGCCCATGGCAGGGGGTGGAACAAGATGAGTTTTGAGGTACCTTCCGACCCAAGCCACTCTATGATTCCGTGCCCGCTCTGGCTCAGCATTCCCATGGAAGGACTGTCTCTCTGGACCACAACATCATAGAATCATAGAATCATAGAATCAGACGGGTTGGAAAGGACCTCGGAGATCATCAAGTCCAACCCTTGATCCAACCCCACTGTGGTTACTAGACTATGGCATTAAGTGCCACGTCCAGCCTCGTCTTGAAAATCTCCAGGGATGGAGAATCCACCACTTCCCTGGGCAGCCCATTCCAATGGCTGATTACTCTCTCTGTAAAGAATTTCTT
>VXAY01005676.1:39118-57623 GCA_013399855.1 Oxyruncus cristatus
TGCAGGGTGTTGGGTCTGGGGGTTTGGGGCTGGAAGGAGGATTTTTGGGGCTGGAAGGAGGATTTTTGGGGCTGGGAGGTTTGCATGGGGTGTTGGGACAGGGGTTTTTGGGCCAGAGGATTTGAGGTGGTGTTGGGGGCAAGGTGTTTGGGGCAGGGAGTTCTTGGGGTTTGGGACAGTGGGCTTGAGCATTTGGGTGAAAGGTGTTTGCAACAAGGGTGTTTGGACAGGAGGTTTGGGTGCTTGGGATGAGGTTTGGGGCAAAGGGTTCTGGATCAGGGGGGTTTGGGACAGGGTTTTGGGGCAGGGGTTTGGGATAGGGGGCTTGAGGGTTTGGGGCAGGAAATTTGAGACAGGGGTGGTTGGGACAAGGTTTTGGGTCAGGGAGTTAAGGGGTTTTGGGACAGGGGCGTCTGCATGGAGTATTGGGGCAGAGTGTTTGGGACAGGAGGTTTGAGTGCTTCGGACGGGATTTGGGACAAGGCATTTGGGACAGGGGGCTTGAGGGTTTGGGATAGGAGGTTTTGGGGCAGGGGTTTGGGGTGGTGTTTTGGGGCTCTAGCACATGTGAGAGGTGCCAGAGCTGAGCACTGACCTGCTCACTGCACTCGTGAGCCCCACATGAACATCCCCCCTGTCAGGGGCTGTTCACAGCTCTGATGTGTCCCTGCTCCCTCTCCAGCCCCACTCCTGCCCCAGCAGGACCAGGCTTGGAGCAGCCTCAGGCATTCCCGTTGTCCTGAGCCCTGCCTGGAGCATCCAGGGCTGGGTTGAAGGGTCCCACTGTTGGTTTTCAGTGCCGTGGTCACACCAGGGTGACAGTGCCATCCCTGGGGCTGGGACGGTGCCCTGGCTCTGAGTGTGGCATTTCTGGGATTGTTGTAAACAATTGGGATTGTTTACCTGGAGAAGGGAAGGCTCCAAGGAAACCTTAGAGCCCCTTCCAGTGCCTAAAGAGGCTCCAGGAGAGCTGTAGAGTGACAGAACAGGGTGGAATGGTTTCCCACTGCCAGAGGGCAGGGTTAGATGGTATAATGGGAAGAAATTCTTCCCTGTGAGGGTGGGGAGGCCCTGGCACAGGTTGCCCAGAGAAGCTGTGGCTGCCCCATCCCTGGAAATGTCCACGGCCTGGTTGGATGGGGTTTGGAGCAACCTGGGATAATGTAAGGTGTTGGAATGAGATAATCCTTAAGTTTTATCGTGGAATAGTAATGCTGCAAACAAATCCTCCAGAAGCTTCCTAATTCACTTTGTTGTCCCACGGGGGTTCCCTCCTCCATCTCATTCCTGGGCAGCATTTGTCCAACCTGCCCTTCAGAGCCCACCCAGCTCTCCCAGCGCAGGGCATTCCTGGCTCTTGGAAAGATTTTCCCTTCCATAAACCTGACCTGTTAATCCTGCTAAAACATGGTCAGCACAGAGTGACAATTGAAAGGGAAACTTAATCCTCTGAACTGGCTTGGGGATAAAGGCATATCGCTATGGAGGTGCGGTGTTTTAGTTTGAAGTATTTTCTTTTGCTGGCAGTGGGATGAGCCATGCCCCCTTCCCAGGAATCCTTGTGCACTTATCTGCCCGTTTTTACAGCACACAGCAAATGAAAAGCTCTCAGGAAAGCAGAGCAGGTGATTAATGCCTCAGAATACACAATCAGGGCAGGAATGGGATCATCATAGACTCATGGAATGGTTTGGGTTGGAAGGGACCTTAAAGCCCATCCAGTCCCACCCCCTGCCATGGGCAGGGACACCTTCCACTAACCCAGGTTGCTCCAAGCCCTGTCTAGCCTGGCCTTGGACACTTGCAGGGCTGGGGCAGCCACAGCTGCTCTGGACAGAGAATAATAAAAGTCTTCTACCATTCTGCCCATTCTGAGGTGGGTTTTTCCCATTCTGAGGTGCAGAACGTGCAACCGGCAGCTGCTGATGGGTTTGGGGTGACTTGTTTTGTCTTCTGTTCCTGATTCCTGTTCTCAGTGGGCTGGAATCACAGCTTTGAACTGATTTAATTCCTGCCTGGCACAGTCCCAGGTCAGCTTCTCTGATCTGCAGCCTGCAATCCCTTTGATGTGCCCTGGGGAAGGGCCTGTGCCTGGAATGGTGTTGTAAATGTAGGAGGCTAGAGCTCCAGGCACCTCTGGATTTTCTTTGTATGGCTGTCTCTACATGGAATTCACATGTACAGTGTGTTTCCATGGGAATTGCCCTGTCAAAGAGCTGAGGAGCCCCTGTCAGAGACATCACTGTGCAGAGCTGGCACACAGGGAGGGAAGGAAGAGGAAGGGCTCAAACCATTAGATCTGTCAGGGATGTAGGACATTCCGCCTCCTTCCCCTTTGTGCCCCATCCCTGGCAGTGTCCAAGGCCAGGCTGGACGGGGCTTGGAGCAACCTGGTCCGGTGGAAGGTGTCCCTGCCCATGGCAAGGGGTGGAATGAGATGATCCTAAACTTCTCCAACCCAAAGCATTCTGTGATTCCATGACTCCATGTGGACAGTGTCTGGGCCCAACAAGGTGCACAGATCCTGTGGGTGTGTGTACAATATAATTTTCCTGCTTTTTATTTTTTAGGCCAAAGTCTGATCAGCCAAAACAATACAAGAGGGACAGAGGGAAAAGCTGGATCTGAGCTGCTCTGAACCTGCAGCTGCAGAACTTGGTTGTTGTCTCCAGCTCTGTACAAGTTTGGAATAGGCTCAAGTTCAAGCTCTTCCATTGCTGGATCTGCTCTGTTCTGAGAGTTGTGGGTTCAGTGAAAGCAGATCAAAAATCAGCTGTCCCAAAGCTAAAGTGCAGTGTCAAGTTTTAAAGGAAGGTGCTAAAATGGACTAGTTGCTTGATCATAGGATCAGTAAGGTTGGAAAAGGCCTCTAAGATCGAGTCCAACCATTGTTCCAGCACTGCCAAGGCCACCACTAACCCACGTCCCGAAGTGCCACATCCACATGGCTTTTAAATCCCTCCAGGATGACTCCACCACTGCCCTGGGCAGCTGTGGCAGGGCCTGAGCACCCTTTCGGTAAAGAAATTTTCCCAATATCCAACCTAAACCTCCCTTGGTGCAACTTGAGGCCATTTCCTCTCACCCTGTCACTACCCCCACCTGCTTCCACCCTCCTGTCAGGGAGTTGTAGGGATGCAATGTATGAAATGAATTGGGGATGTTTAAACATGAGCAAAGCTTTCCTAAATAATATGATTCCCTGGTAAAATCACATCCAGTGTGGTTGACCACCGCCCTGGATGGAGTTGCAGCACTCGGGGAACCCTTGCAGATTTTCCCTTTCAGATTTTTCCTGTCAATGTGTGAACTTCCACAGATAACTGCCCTGGAGTTGGGCTTTTCCTTGCAGGAACAGCAACCACCCCCCGCATGTGCAGACATAACACTTTTAAAGGTCAAGTCCATGTCTGAGGGAGGCAGTGGGCAGAGCTCTATGTTTTGCCACATTTTTAGTCTTAAAACTCTTTTTCTGGGGTTTGTATTCCACCTGAAAACCTCAGAGGCAACTGCATCCTGAACAGTCAGTGACTGGCAAAGTTAGGAACAGATAAAAGCAGGAATTGTGGTCAGCTGGGACTATAAAGAACCCCGTTAATTGTGTGTTGTGAATGCACCATCTGCTCTCTCTGCCTCCTCCAAATAAAAGGCTGCTATCCTGTCAGGCTGGGTTTGCCTCTTCCCACCTTTCCCAGCTTGGGAAGGTGGGTGGGATTGCTGGGACTGGGTGAAGGATGGAAGGAGGCAGGGTTTGGTCTATTTTTTGGTAGATTTTGGTCTGTTTTTTCTCTGCCTTTCTGTTTGAATCACCTGTCCCTACTTTTTGTTGTCCAAGACAGCCTCTGGATATCCAGTTGAGAGCCGTTTCTCCTTCGTGGCGACTCTTTAGCTTTGGTTTTGGTCTTGGTCTTGTTTGATTTCATGAACCTTTTGGATTCCTGGAGCCCTCCTGGGGAATGGAAACATCAAACTCCACATCCATGTGAAAATACCAGGAGAGGAGGAGATGGGCTTGTCTGGCTGTATTGTGGCTCTGAAAATAAACACAAACATTGATGCAGTTTTCCTGATAAATTTCCCTTTGCAGACCAGCTTGTACATCTTGCTGTTATTTCCATGTCCCATTTTTCCTGCAAAGTGGTTGCTTTAAGTAAGAGAATTTGAGAGACACCAAAAAGATGTCCTGTCAATTTAATTTGCTCTCCCAGGTTCGTGGTGTTAATTTTTAACCTCCCCTCTATTGAGGTATGTGTCCTAAATGCCAAACTGGCAAGGCTGAGTTGTCACAAGATCATTAATTTGAGCCCATCCAGCTCCATGACTGTTTTTCACCATTTTCCTTTCCAAAGGAAACAGAACTTACACAATTCTTCCATCTGTTTGGGAGCTTTCACCAAACAATTTGGAACTTGTCAGCCCATTCCAGGCAGATCTGTCAGAGGGACTGAAACCACCCCTAGATCAGGGTTTTAAAATTGTGGGAAGCTGGTGACTGAGGAGGGAATAATCCCCCCCGTGGAGCAAAAGCTGTGGTTTGGACTTGGCTTGTTTTGCTCCTTCCCAAGGGAGGGGGTGCGTTGGAGAGTTTATGGCATCAGCTGCAGTCAGGAGAGGCTGGAGATGGGTTTGTGGCTGGAAGAGGGCAGGAAAAGGTTTCATGGAACAAATGATGAATTTAAAAGAACACAAATATCAGGAAGCCAAATGTTGGAATGTTTTTAATGCACCTCGTGCAGGTCACTCGGCCTGCGGTTTCTTCCAGCCCAAACAAACACAAGTTTGGCTGAGAAATAAGTGTTGTCTTTGTCTCTGGAAGGTTTTCAAGCCATACCAGGCGTCCCAGCATGACATGTGCCGCTTCCACTCTGAGGATTATATTGACTTCCTGCAGAGAGTGAGTCCCAACAACATGCAGGGCTTCACCAAGAGCCTTAATGCCTTCAACGTGGGCGATGACTGGTGAGTACCCTGAGCCTCCTGCAGCCACGAAGGGGGTCCCTGCTCTGCTCATGTCCCAAAAGCTCTTTTAGAATGTCCCTTTTCTTGCTTGTTTTTAACCAGAATGAGGAGTGTGGCCTTCCTGTGTGTATCAGATCATGGAACATCCTTGATTCCTTTCCTTTAGTTGGCTCAATCGTGCTTTTTAAATCTAGATTTTGGCTTGTTGGGTTACAGATTCTGGCTCTACTTTTTCTGGAAGAGCCTCCAGTTCAATTATTTTTGTTAATACTTTGAGTGCTGCCTCCAGCCCTGGGGAACAGCACAGCAAGGACATGGAGCTGTTGGAGCGAGTCCAGGGGAGGCACCAAGATATCAGAGGGGTGGAGCAGCTCTGCTGGGAGGAAAGGCTGGGAGAGTTGGGATTGTTCAATCTGGAGAGGAGAAGCTTTTGAGTGACCTTATTGTGGCCTTCCAGTGCCTGAAGGAGCCAACAGGAAAGATGGAGAGACGCTACTGACAAGGGATGGAGTGCCAGGACAGGGGGAATGGCTTCAAACTGCCAGAGGGCGGGGATAGATGGGATATTGGGAAGGAATTCTTCCCTGTGAGGGTGGAGAGGCCATGGCACAGGTTGCCCAGAGAAGCTGTGGCTGCCCCTGGATCCCTGGAAGTGTCCAAGGCCAGGTTGGACGGGGCTTGGAGCATCCTGGTCTCTGGAAGGTATCCTTGCCCATGGCAGGGGGTGAATGAGATGGTCCCTCTTAGAACCCAAACCAGTATGTGATTCCATGATGCTCCAGACAGAGCCAGAGGAGAACCAGTGCAGGACCACAGCAATCCTCCCCTCTCCTGAGGCAGGGTCTCTTATCATAGAATCATAGAATCAGACGGGTTGGAAAGGACCTCGGAGATCATCAAGTCCAACCCTTGATCCAACCCCACTGTGGTTACTAGACTATGGCATTAAGTGCCACGTCCAGCCTCGTCTTGAAAATCTCCAGGGATGGAGAATCCCCCACTTCCCTGGGCAGCCCATTCCAATGGCTGATTACTCTCTCTGTAAAGAATTTCTTCCTGATATCCAACCTAAACCTCCCCTGGCACAGCTTAAGGCCATGCCCTCTTGTCTTACTGCTGGTTGCCTGGGAGAAGAGACCAACCCCCACCTGGCTACAACCTCCTTTCAGATAGTTGTAGAGAGCGATGAGGTCTCCCCTGAGCCTTCTCTTCTCCAGGCTAAACAACCCCAGCTCCTTCAGCCTCTCCTCATAGGACTTGTGCTCCAGTCCCTTCACCAGCCTCGTTGCTCTCCTCTGGACCTGCTCCAGCACCTCAATATCCCTCCTGAACTGAGGGGCCCAGAACTGGACACAGCACTCCAGGGGTGACCTCACCAGCGCCGAGTACAGGGGCAGAATCACCTCCCTGTTCCTGCTGGCCACACTGTTCCTGATACAGACCAGGATGCCATTGGCCTTCTTGGCCACCTGAGCGCACTGCTGGCTCATGTTCAGCTTCCTGTCAATCAGCACCCCGAGATCCCTTTCTACCTGGCTGCTCTCCAGCCACTCTGTCCCCAGCCTGTAGCGCTGCAGGGGGTTGTTGTGGCCAAAGTGCAGGACCCGGCACTTGGCCTTGTTGAACCTCATCCCGTTGGAATCAGCCCAGCTCTCCAGTCTGTCCAGGTCCCTCTGCAGAGCTCTCCTGCCTTCCAGCTGATCGACACTCCCCCCCAGAGCTCATGTCCGAGCTCTGGGCACATCCCAGCAGGGCTGCGGGACAGACTCTGGCACACTTTGGGAGCAGGGAACCTTTTCAGGACTGGCTTGGAAGGTTTGGGAATCATCATGACATTCCCTGAGTTTCCCCTTGTGTTTGCAGCCAGCTCTCTCACCTGCAGGGTCAGAGTGATCCTGATCCCAAATTAACTCTTTCACAGAAAACTGAGTGTTGCTCTCACTCAGGTAGTATCCCTGGACAGTTTTATTGCTGGCTTTGCTCTGGAGAAGTGGGGAGGGATGAGATGTTGTGTTTGAATTGTCATTTCTTTTCCAGCCCAGTGTTTCCAGGCCTCTTTGAGTTTTGCTCTCGTTATACTGGGGCCTCCCTGCAGGGGGCAACACAACTGAACAACAAGGTAAGGGGCTGAGGTGCTCAGCTTTTGGAACATAGATGGAACTCTGGAAAGGAGGAAAGGCCAGAAGGGTGTTTGGGGGCCACAGGTGGAAGTGGTGTAGAGGGGAAGAGGGTACAAGGTCCTTGTTACCACCTTCAGCTCACTTCTCTTTCCTTTCTCAGATCTGTGACATTGCCATAAACTGGGCAGGTGGCCTCCATCATGCCAAAAAATTCGAGGTAATGAGGCAAATATGTGGATTCCTCTGTCTTTGGTGCCCGGGCTTTGTATTGATCCCATTCTAACGCTGTTTGGGTTTCTCTCTCTCTCTCACAGGCTTCTGGTTTTTGTTATGTTAATGACATCGTTATCGGTATCCTGGAGCTGCTCAAGTAAGGACAGGGGCAAGGACTGACCTGTCCTGCCTGGTTGAGCTTTCCCTCTGCTGCTTCACTCTTCTCTCTCTTCTTCCCCATCTCATTTGCCTTTCTGAACCCAGGAAGCCCCAAAACTTGATTTCCCCCCCCCGGTTTCATTAGACACAAGAAAGTGTTGGAGAATTGGGGTATCTGCCTCAGTGTTGTCTCATGAAGCTTAAGGGACAAAGAAGAGTTCTTCCATCCCATTTGTCATCCAGCTGTAAAACTCATTTCGGAGTCTCCTGAGCCTCAGCTTTTTTGCCACAGTGAGCCTTTTGTAGGTAAATGCATGTTATGGGTCACTGGAGACAGAGAAACGACTCAAATCTTTCTTGACTTGCTTGAGTGGGTCAAGAACAGGACTTGAGCTACACATGGATGATCAAAGGACACTTGCTCTCGGTAGAAGAGAGTCAAGTTATTTTGGTTTTTAGAAAATGAAAATTAAATTCAGAATGGGAGAAAGAATTACAGAAATACCTCCAATTTCTGAAATTAATCTGTTTGTGGGTGGGGTTTTTTTTTGTTGTTTTTGGTTTTTTTGGTTTTTTTGTACTCTTAATTGTCACTGAATCTGAGACAAATTGTTTTGGATTTGTAAAGGATTTGGAGTTGACCAGAAAATAGTTACATGACTGGTGGCAAGTTTACTTGCTCTCGAAGTCAGATTTATGGGATGTACCTCTTTCCTCTCTGCCTGTCATCCCTGCCCCACATTTGGAATCTCAGGATTTCCCTGTGTATCTCTGCACACCCATTTTCTAGTCTCACATGAGTCCTGTACACCAGAGGCCTCAAATACAGCCCAGTTCTTCCTCATGGGAGATGATATGTCCCTATCCTTTTGTTCCCTGTTTCCAGGAACCATTTCGGCAGCAGGGGGCTGTATTTTGAGTTTGCTTCCCACCATGGGATTGCAGTGTTGCCTCTGGTCTGGCAGGTCCCTTTCTCCCTTTCCCAGTGTAGAAGGGCTGTGTCCATGCATCCCTCTTTGCTCCTTGCTGCCATTTGTCTGTGGGATGAATAATCTAGGAAATTTAAATTGTTTATGTCTCTTCTGGAAGCCAGTTATCAGCCAGTTAGCTCAGATCCCTGCAGGCACTTTAAAGCCCTGATTCCAAGGCACGAACCACACACTCCTCCTCTCTGTCTTGGTGTTGTCTTGTTTTTCCAGGGCCCTTCATACTCCCTGAGGGTTTTGGCATGGATCCCCTGTTTTTGGGGGGTTGACCAGGTGCAGCGTTTCCTTGGGAAAGGCTGAAGAAGCTCTCTGCAGTTGAGCAGGCAGCTCTGGAGCTGGACCTGGCTCAGGGCTATGTCTCAGTGCTCCACAGCAGCAGTTTGACCATTACCCTGGAGCATTCACTGGTGATAAACTGCCCTTCTTCACCCTCTCTCTGTGTCTCTGGCTACTTCTACAGCAAATTTAATCCAGCCTGGAATTTTTGGTGCTCGCCAGCTGGGACGGAGTGCTCCAGTACTCTGGCATGTGGAGGAAATGAGTGTTCCCACCTCTTCCTTGCCCTTCATTTCCTGATATGATTAAAATCATTGCAGCTCTCAAAGATTAACCAAGGGCATGGTGAAAACAAAAACCTGCAACTTTCTAACCCCCAGGTTAGAACAAGTTATTTTCGTCATGTGCTTTCCAAGGCCCCATCTGAAAACCTATTTTTAATATATATTTCCAAGCTCATCAGAAGAATATGTTTTAAACATTGATTTCCAAGCACATCAGAAGGAACTGATTTAGTGTGTTTGACTGTAGACAAATGGCTCATATCCAAAGCATGATATGTCCAGGTGGGTGCTGTTTTTCCTCCTATGTTCCATAGGTATCACCCACGTGTCCTGTATATCGACATCGATATCCATCACGGGGACGGGGTGCAGGAGGCTTTTTACTTGACAGACCGTGTCATGACAGTGTCATTTCACAAGTATGGGAACTATTTCTTTCCTGGTACAGGTATGTGTTTTCCTTATTAGTGTGAGCTCACTTCAGAATACTTTGGAAGCTTTACTGGAGTAGAAAAGTGTAAATCACAAAATTGGAGCTGCAGGGAGAAATGGTGGGAGGAAGCAATTAGAGAGTAACAGAACTGTAGTTGTTTGTAAGAAGGAGGGGTCCTAACTAAGTTAAGAGATTCAGCCCAGACCTGATCTGGCCTTTCCAGCCCTGTGAAGTGTCAGAGCTGTTGTGACTGCCCTGTTTTGCAGGTGACATGTATGAGGTGGGTGCAGAGAGTGGCCGTTACTACTGTCTGAACGTGCCCCTACGGGATGGCATCGATGACCAGAGTAGGTGTTCCTGCCCTTTCCCCCTGCCCAGGTGTTTCCTGGTCCTCTGTTCCAAAGCCACGACAGATTTACCTTTTTCTCCAAAGGTTACAAACACCTCTTCCAGCCAGTCATTAACCAGGTGGTAGATTACTACCAGCCCACTTGCATAGTACTGCAGGTAAGGAGGCAAAGCTGTGCACACAGCCATCCGTCTGGGAGGGTATAGGTTGGAGAGGGCTATTCCTGTGTTCCCTGCTGTTCCTGGGGTAGCAGGGTTGGTGTGTATCTGGAAAGCAGCGCCAAAATTCTCTTGTTTTTCTGTTCCCCAGTGTGGTGCTGATTCTCTGGGCTGTGACCGTTTGGGCTGTTTTAACCTCAGTATCAGAGGCCATGGGTAAGTTCAGGGGGCTGGGCAGAGACAGACCATCTGAGGGGCTCTAGTGAGTCTCTGCTGTGAGGTTTGAGCTTTGGCTTTGGCCTTCCAGCAGTTTTTTGAGGGGTTTTAATGTTTGTGTGACTGGAGTAGGTCTGAGAATGAGACTTTGTGCAAGTGGTTCGGGGCAGCACATGGAAATGCTCTGAGGGCTGGAGCCCCTCTGCTCTGGAGCCAGGCTGGGAGAGCTGGGGGTGTTCACCTGGAGAAGAGAAGGCTCCAGGAAGACCTGAGAGCCCCTTGCAGGGCCTAAAGGGGCTCCAGGAGAGCTGGAGAGGGACTGGGGACAAGAGATGGAAGGACAAGACAAGGGGGAATGGCTTCCCACTGCCAGAGGGCAGGGTTAGGTGGGATATTGGAAAGGAATGGCTCTCTGTGAGAGTGGTGAGGCCCTGGCACAGGTTACCCAGAGAAGATTTGTCTGCCCCATCCCTGGAAGTGTCCAAGGCCAGGTTGGCAGGAACTTGGAACAACCTGGGCTAGTGGAAGGTGTCCCTGCCCACGGCAGGGGGGTGAAACGAGATGGGCTTTAAGCTCCCTCCAACCCAAACCATTGTGATGATGGTTCTGTGGTTCAGACCCCCTGGGTGGAAGCCGTGAACTCTGGGTGGGTCACACCAGCCATGGTGGTGTTTGATTGCACAGTGGCATTTCTGACACAGGAATCTGTGCTGCAGTTCACAGCTCTGATATTCTATCTTTTGGGGGTTGTAGGGAGTGTGTGGAGTATGTGAAGAGCTTCAACATCCCCTTGCTGGTCCTGGGAGGAGGTGGTTACACAGTCCGGAATGTGGCACGATGCTGGTGAGTCTCTTCTGTGCTTGGTGAAGGACACTGGGAGAGCAGCTGCTGTGGGATTTGGCCCTGCATTTACCATGTCCCTTTCTCTGGACTAAGATCACCTTTTTCCATGTTTTCAGGACTTATGAAACGTCATTGCTCGTAGATGAAGCAATTAGTGAAGAGCTGCCATACAGTGGTAAGCTGGAGTTCCCTTTTTACCTCATTAGCTGAGCTAAAAAATTTGTTATATTCTATTCTGCATTGACCAGGGCCAAAGTGACAGCACCTTCTGATCTTGGAGATGGCCTTAGCAATCCCTGGAAGCGTGGAATGGCCTCCCACTGCCAGAGGGTAGGGTTAGATGGGGTATTGGAAGAAATTGTTCCCTGTGAGGGTGGTGAGGCCCTGGCACAGATTGCTCAGAGAAGCTGTGGCTGCCCCATCCCTGGAAGTGTTCAAGGCCAGGTTGAATGAGTCTTGGAGCAAGCTGGGCTAGTGGAAGGTGTTCCTGCCCATGGCAGGGGTGTGAAATGAGATGAACTTTAAGGCCCCTTCCCCCCCAAACCATTCTGGGATCTCCTACCATCCACTGTAGACTTTGCTGGGCAGACACATCCTGTATCATTTAATTTGGATCATTTCCTGCTCAGTGCCCCCAGTGTTGTTGTTGTTTGCTGTGTTTTTCTGTCCAGTCCCTTGCAGTCAGAGCTGTACATCTCTGTGCCTTTTAGGCTCTGTCTCCTGCAGGCAAGGGTGAGGCTGAGCTGTGCTCTCTGCAGAGCTCCTGTCCCTCTGTGCTCTAACTCTTGCCTCCTCTCACCACAGAGTACTTTGAATACTTCGCTCCGGACTTCACCCTTCACCCTGATGTCAGCACGAGGATTGAAAACCAGAATTCCAGGCAGGTGAGTGCTTAAAGTTATATTACAGTCTCAGATATGAACTTCCAGAACCCTGTGGTTGACGCTCTGTCCTGTGAAACCAAGTAGAGCCCAGGTAAGAGCAAAAAATGGACAAAACCCAAGAACCATCCCTTTCTGGGATGTCAGAAAATCTCAAAGCATTTGAGACCTTTGCTGAGTTGTCTCACTGTTTCCTGTGTGCTTGAGTATCAATGATTGAAGTAACTCTCCCACCTCCTCTGCTCTGATAAATGGCTTTTTGATAAATTTGTCTCCACTTAGGTGACACAGGCAGGTAACAGTTCTGACTGACAGCCCCACTGGGGTGATCCATCTCTGTTTTTTCCATACAGTACTTGGATCAGATCAGGCAGACCA
This sequence comes from Oxyruncus cristatus, assembly GCA_013399855.1. Taxonomy (NCBI): domain Eukaryota; kingdom Metazoa; phylum Chordata; class Aves; order Passeriformes; family Cotingidae; genus Oxyruncus; species Oxyruncus cristatus. The sequence continues at coordinate 51,374 of VXAY01005676.1, forward strand.
TATTTGAGAACCTGAAGATGCTGAACCATGCTCCCAGTGTGCAGATCCATGATGTGCCCTCGGACCTGCTCAGCTACGATCGCACAGATGAGCCCGATCCAGAGGAGAGAGGCTCTGAGGAAAACTACAGCAGGTACCAGAGTTTGTTCTGGAGAAATGGGCTTCCCTTTCTGTCCCTGCCGGGATGGGTGGGTGACAGACTGGAGACTGTGTTTCCTAGAACAGCTACAAGTCATAGGATCCCAGAATGGTTTGGTTTGGAAGGGACCTTAGAGATCATCTTAAGCAAGTGTGTCAAAACCTTGGCATGTTTAATTTTAAGTTGCCAACTTCTGTTTTATTATCAGAAAGTTATGGCTGTACTGCCAATGCCAGCTCTGCTTAATTTGACCGAAGACTTTAATATGATTTAAACATTAAAAGTTCTCACTACCCCAAAAAATATAATTTCACATGGTGACATTCAACATTCAGGTGCCAGTGTTTTTGTACTGTCTCTTGGTCAAGTTTCTTTAAACTTTCAAAGAATCACTTTTAGGCTTACAAAACTAAATTATTTGTCAAAAATGTTCAATAAATATTACTCAAAAGTAGCAGCAAAAAGTATCTAGAAATCTGTCATGTGCAAATAGTTCGGAAGACACCTCTAGGTGTCAGGTTTCACTCAGAGAGCTTCTCTAGGAACATGTGGTGTCCTTATATGACATTGCACAGGGTGATTGGGTGCAGGGCATCCTCTGACCTTGGGCCCCATGGGTGCCGGCGCTCCCTCTCCTCCCTGACAGGGGTTTCTCTTTCCCCAGGCCCGAGGCTGCCAACGAGTTTTACGACGGTGACCACGACAATGACAAAGAGAGCGACGTGGAGATCTGAGGGCTCTGGACTGCTGGGCATCCCACGTTGGACAGGGATGCTTGGAGCACTTAACTGGGCTGTGTAGGAGCCCTCCCTTCATCTTAGACTGCATGTGGTGGCAGCAGGAACAGCCTCACTACAGGATTCTGCCACCTGGAGAGGCAGAGAACAGTGAAACGTGTTCCTGAGTTTCCACCATGTGTCACAGTTCCAGCTGTCACTACTCTGGGAAAAGGGATCCATGCTGTGTGCTGGCTGGCAGCCTTGGGACTGCCTTCAGAGCCTAAGCTGTGCTCTGTGACTCCCCTGCAGGCTCCTGCCAGCCGGGAGCTGGAGCGGCTGTGCCTGCCATCCCTGCCTCTGTTCCAGCACCACCAGATCCATCCTGCTCTCCCCAACCCTCCACTCAGGTACCACTCGACTGTGCTCTGCAGCCTGCACTGAGTTGCTTCCTGATGGCCCTTCCAACCATCTGATGCTCCACAGCTTGAGGAAAACTGTTGGAGATCAGACCAGTTGTGGTGTCAGGGTGGGGAGTGTCCCTGGAGCAGGGAGCAAGGGATGGAAGGATGTTTGCAGAGTGTAGGCTTGTTCCTTCCCCCCACACCCAGATTTGCATTCACAAACGAGTTCTGCAACACTGCTGAGTTGGGAGGCGCAACTTCCCTAATGTGTTTGTTCTCCACGAGGCTAAAATTCCTGTGGAACAGAGGTTTGGCTGCCAATACACCAGTACATGGTGTGTCTTACACCTCTAATACAGCTCCCAGCTGTCTTTTCCACGTTCACACATGGCCCTTCTGTGTGTTAGCAAGAGATGTGGGCTGCTTGCTCCGAGGGGAAACCATTCCCTCCTGACTGCACCCAACAGACATGGGTGAGGGAAGCTGCTTCCTCCAAGTCCTGTGTCTTTTTGCCCTCACACAAGCAGAGGTTTGTCTCAGACATCCCTCAAATCCCAGACTTTGCTGTTCCCTCTCCCGAGCTGTCACCTGGTACCTGTTGTGGTTTGGAACATGCTGTTTGGGGAGCTGGGAGGGTTTAGCACCTGTCTGTACGGTTCTGTTTGTTTACTGATGTCTTTAAACATTAAATAAGAGGCAGTATTTTTCTTACTTGGCCTGTTGTTTGTCTGTTTAATCTTCACACCTTTCTGGCTCCTATTTTCCCAAGGATCAAGCACATCCCTGGCAGGGTAGTGTCTTGCACTGTCTGAATGAATGGAAGGAATTCTCCTCAGAGTAAATTTTGGTGAGTTTTCAGCGTCAGTGCGTGTGAGGAGGGCACCCTGAACTCCCTTACAAGTGGCCAAGTGTAGTGGACACTCTTGGTTATGCCTCTGAATCTAGGAAGCTGCAGAGCTGATGCAGGAAATCTTTCCTGCTGTTATTTTAAATACGATTTCTTTGAGTTGCAGTGTCAGTAACAGCCTGCTCTTTTTACACTCTCACTTTCCCAAATCTCTGTGTGGTGGCTGGTTTGTGGTTCAGGTAATTACAACATGAAGCAGGCAGTAAGTCAGGGTACTCCCAGTAGGTGCCCAGTGAAATCCCAGAAAGAAGCTGTGGTACAATTAAACTGAGTGTGGAGAAGGATGATCAAAGGTACAGCACAGATCCTGTGTGAGGAATGACTTGATGGACCGGGATCCATCAGCTGGGGAGGGAGAGATGAATTGGGAAAGGAGCCATAAGGTCATAACCATGAGTGTCAGAGAAGTTTCTCCAAATATTAGATGTCAGAGGAGAATGATCTCCAAAAGCAGGGACTTCACAAGGGATGGAGGGACAGGACAAGGGGGAATGGCTTCCCACTGCCAGAGGATGGGGTTAGATGGGATGGTGAGAAGGAATTGTTCCCTGTGAGGGTGGGGAGGCCCTGGCACAGGTTGCCCAGAGAAACTGTGGCTGTCCCTGGATCCCTGGAAGTGTCCAAGGCCAGGTTGGACGGGGCTTGGAGCAACCTGGGCTACTGGAAGGTGTCCCTGCCCATGGCAAGGGGCCATGGCAGGGGGTTGGAATGAGATGATCTGTAAGTTCCTTTCCAGCCCAAACCGTTCTGTGATTCCACGATTCTGTGTAATTTAACTACCAAGGGCCAGCTCAGAAGTGATTTTGCACACACCAAATTGAGCCACACAAGGTTTTGCCACCAGGTACTGGAAATATGGTTCCAAAAAGGGTCTGAGGGGAAATAAGACTCCAGGTTGTAAATACAAAGACACTTGTGGGTGCAGATTGTGGGTGAGGACTCTGGAGAAGCCTTGCTGTGTACTGACCCTGGGTTTGTGCCATTCCTGCATTTATTTGGCCACTGGGCTACACAGACCTTGCTCTGACCCCTGTTTGATCAGCTGTATTTGTTCCTGGTGTTCTGCACCTGAGAAAATGTTCTTGGCAAATCAGGAGACAGAAAATGCTGCTCCACTGACTGGCCAGACTTGGGGAATAATACAAAACAATAGAAAATAAATTGTTTTCTTCCTAGCTCACCATCTCCCCTGGTGTCACAAAGCAGGTGTGTTCGCTCTGCTGCTGTCACTACCCTTACGGCAAAACTGATTTACAGCAGGAATCTGGGCTCCCACCTTGTGTTTGGACTAAAAAGGGATTTTTCCCCTTTAGTTCTCTTAGCCATGAAGATGGACATGACTTCACCTTGCAGACCCTCCAGCCACCTCTTCCCCCAGCGCTGCCCAAACTTTGTCTTTCAGAGTTCCACTGTCTCCTGCGTTTTCAAACAGGGCTGCGGTCTGGAGTATCATCTCACCCTGGGTTTCTAAAGGTGGATCTGTTTTCCCTGCTTTTGGAAATGGCTGGGACTGTTTGGGACAGAAGTTTGGTCTGCCGAGATCTTGCTCTCTGGTGTTTCAGGGCTGCTGGAGCCACATTTATCTCTGGCACCCCACTGTCCCCTCAACCCACCAGTGTCCCCTGTCCCCTTCCTGTCCCCCCCAGTGTCACCTAACCCTCCCCCCAGGGACAACAGTGCCACCAGTGGGGACACAGGAACACCAGGGCCACCAATGGGGACATGGGGACAACAGTACCCCCTCCCGGGACACCAGTGGGACATCAGGGACAAAAAGGACACACCCCCACTGCCACCAGTGCCACCAGAGACAGCCCCACAGGGACACCAGGAACACCCCCCCAGTGACAGCAGTGACACCAGTGCTGCCCCCCCAGTGGCAACAGTGACAGCAATGCCACCCCCCTGAGGGGCACCAGTGGGGACATGGGGACAACAGGGACACCCGCCCAGTGACAATGGGGACAGCCCCAGTGAAAGCAGTGACACCAATGTCACACACCTGTGACACCCATGTCACCGGTGATGCCCCCCGTGTCACCAGTGACACTAGGGACACCAGTGACACCAGGGACACCCTCCACAGGGACACCAGTGCCACCAATGACACCAGTGCCACCCCCCCTAGTTCCAACCCCCCCCATTGTCGCCAGTAACACCAGTGACAACAGGGACACCCCTCGGGGACACCAGGGACACCAGTAACAACAGGCACACCCCCCCCAGGGACACCAGTGATACCAGTGACAACAGGACACCACTCCAGGGACGTCAGGGACACCAGTGACACCAGTGTCATCCCCCGGTGTCACCCGTGCCACCCCCCAGGGACACCAGTGACACCAATGGGGACACTGAGACAAGAGGGACATCAGTGTCACCCCCAGTGTCCCTCTGTGTCCCCAGTGTCACCAGTGACAACCTGAGTATCATCAGTGACAACAGAGGCACCCCCCTCAGTGTCACCAGTGACACCAATGCCACCCTCCCAGTGTCACCATTGACACAAGTGGGGACACAGGGACACCAGTGACAACAGGGACACCCCCCCCCAGTGTCACCAGTGACACCAACGCCACCCCCCAGTGACACCAGTGGGGGCACAGGGACACCAGTGACACCAGTGCCACCCTCTCAGGGAAACCAGTGACACCGCCCCATTGTCACCAGGGACACCAGTGACCCCAAGGACACCAATAGCACTCCCAGTGTCCCCCCCAGTGCCACCACTGACAACGGGGACACCAGTGCCCCTCCCGGTGTCCCCAGTCCCGTCCCTTGGGTGGATTTTGATGGATTTTGGGTGAATTTTCATGGAATCATAGAATCAGACGGGTTGGAAAGGACCTATGAGATCATCAAGTCCAACCCTTGACCACCACCGCAGTTACTATACTATGGAACTAAGTGCCGTGTCCAGCCTCATCTTAAAAACCTCCAGGGATGAGAATCCCCCACTTCCCTGGGCAGTCCATTCCAATGGCTGATTACTCTCTCTGTAAAGAATTTCTTTCTGATATCTAACCTAAACCTCCCCTGGCACAGCTTAAGACCATGCCCTCTTGTCTTATGGCTGGTTGCCTGGGAGAAGAGACCAACCCCCACCTGGCTACAACCTCCTGTCAGGGAGTTGTAGAGAGTGATGATGTCTCCCCTGAGCCTCCTCTTCTCCAGGCTCAACAACCCCAGCTCCCCCAGCCTCTCCTCACAGCACTTGTGCTCCAGTCCCTTCCCCAGCCTCATTACTCTTCTCTGCACCTGCTCCAACCCCTCCATGTCCTTCCTGTACTGAGGGCCCAGAATTGGACACAGCACTCCAGGGGTGGCCTCACCAGCGCTGAGTCCAGGGCAAGAATCACTTCCCTGCTCCTGCTGCCACNCCCTGAGCCTCCTCTTCTCCAGGCTCAACAACCCCAGCTCCCCCAGCCTCTCCTCACAGCACTTGTGCTCCAGTCCCTTCCCCAGCCTCATTACTCTTCTCTGCACCTGCTCCAACCCCTCCATGTCCTTCCTGTACTGAGGGCCCAGAATTGGACACAGCACTCCAGGGGTGGCCTCACCAGCGCTGAGTCCAGGGCAAGAATCACTTCCCTGCTCCTGCTGCCACACTCTTCCTGAGCCAGGCCAGGATCCATTGGCCCTCTTGGCCCCCTGGGCACACTTGGTCTCACGTTCAGCTTTCTGTCACTCCACACTCCCAGCTCTCTTCCTGCCTGGCTGCTCTCCAGCCACTCTGTCCCCAGCCCGTGGGGCTGCCGGGGCTTGTTGTGGCCAGAGTGCAGGACCAGGCCATTGGCCTGGTTGAACCTCATCCCCCTGCAATCAGACCATCTCTGCAGCTTGCCCTCTGCAGAGCCCTCCTGCCTTCCAGCTGATCGACACTCCCCTCTAGCTTGGTGATTTTCACTGAATTTTGATGGATTTTGGGGGAATTTTCAGGGGGATTCAGGGTTTTTGGGATCCCCCCCCCTCTTCTGACCCCCGTTGTCTGCCCCTCCCCAGATTTGTGCGATCCCCCAAATTCTGGGTCTCCGGGCATGGATTTTGGGATTGATTTTGATGTGTTTTCACTAAATTTCAACAG
>VXAY01005677.1:4437-21056 GCA_013399855.1 Oxyruncus cristatus
GGGAATGGGGCTTATGGTCAGTTGTTGTTTCTGCCGTTACTCAGAGAGAGGAGTCCTTCCCTTGCTCTTGTGGGTTCCCTCCCATGGGAGACAGTCCTTCACAGACCTCTCCAACATGAGTCCATCCCACAGGCAACAGTTCTTCCCAGACTGCTGTCCCGTGGGTCACTCCTCCATGGGGTTAGTCCTTCACGAATGAGCTGTACTGGCGTGGGTCCCCCACAGGGGCCACAAGTCCTACTTGGGAAAAACCTGCTCTATCTTGGGCTTCCCACAGGGCCACAGCCTCCTTCAGATATCCACCTGCTCCAGCATGGGCTTCTCCATGGGCTGCAGGTGGGTTTCTGCACGCCAATGGTCCTCCATGGGCTGCAGGGGGACAGCCTTCCTCACCACGGTCTTCACCACGGGCTGCAGGGGCCACAGCTCTGGCACCTGGACCACCTTCTCCCCCTCCTTCTGCACTGACCTTTGTGTCTACCTTGTTGTTCCCATGTTCTCACTCCGCTCTTCCCTGGCTGGAATTCTTTCTGCGCAGTACCTTTCTGTTCCTAAATATGTTATCACAGAGCCGTTACTATCACTCCTGATTGGCTCTGCCTTGGCCAGTAGCAGGAAGCCCATCCTGGATTCAGCTGGCGTTGGCTCCACCAGGCAGGGGAAGCTTCCAGCAGCTTCTAACAGAAGCCACCCCTGTAGCCCCCCTCACTACCAAAACCCAGCCACAGAAACCCACTACAGTTAGATACTCCCAATAAAAATTGGCAGAGTGGAAAACAGCATAAATTCTGATTTTAGAAGTTCATAGGTAAAAATGGTCTATTTGGGCATACTTGAATAGAGGCAACTGAATTTAAATCCAATTTGGGTCTTTAACCAGCAGAGAGTGAACAAGTTTCCTCCCTATTCAAAGATTTTTTTTTTTCTGTTTTTAAAGATGTGTGGAGATAGAGAGTGAGAGAGAGTGTTTGTTGTATTTGTGTGTGTGTAAATGTTCTTGTTGCAGTTATTAAAAGGATTAACTTTTTAGGTATTTCTCATTTGTTAACTAAATCAAGTCTTGTTAGAAAACATTGTGAATATACAGAGAAAATGGGTGCTCACCTTAAAAGATATCTCTATTGCCTTTAATTTTGATTTAATGAAATGGTGGAATTGGTTATTTTGCTTACATTTCTACTAATTTTATTTATGGAGAGCTTGTGGTTTGTCTTCTACTACTTAAAAAGCTACTTTTATATCCCCAAATTTTGAGTAGATCCTCCAGCACATTTTAGCTGAGAAGCATCTCAAAAAAATGAACTGTATTTTCGATGGTGTACAGCAGTCTTCCCTTAGAGTGAGACTAAAACACTCTCTTTTGTTCTGGCTTTCAGGAGATATTGAACATTAGTTGGGAAGTTTATTTACCATAATTACATAGCCATGGGCAGACTCTGATTTGTTTCTTTTGGGGAAAGAAGTGATTTTTATAGAATGTGATCTCTCCCTTTCACCACTGTTCAATATCCATATTACCAATTAAGGATTCCAACCTTATGCTTCCCTTCTACCTGCATCCTCTGGCAAATCTCAGTTCTTCCTGAGTTCCTGCAATTGCTGTGGATCAGGTGCAAGAGTTGCTACCTTATATTGGGCCAAATGATCACCATTTATTCACTGGTGCATAAGTTGCCCCTATGCCAGACAGCAGTTCTTTTCACTTTAGCTGCTGAGGTTTCAGTTATGAATTAATAGTATTGAGTAGAGGGATTTTTAGCAGTCTTGGAACAGATTTCCTGAAAAACTGTTACCCTGGAGAAATATGATTCTTATTTTTTGGTAACACTTTTGCCATTGCTTGTAATTTTGTACTATGTCTACAAGTTGATACACTCTGGGATTGTTCTAGTTATAGTCATTTGGTTTGGTGTGACTGCAGGAGGAAGCTTCCTCTATTGTTCCTCTGAGAATATGTTAGAAAAATATCCAGTAACTCCTAAATGTAATTAATTTTTGTGAAGTTGCTTACTGTATTTATGCAAAAGTCTGGCATTTGTGCATTTTAGTACATCTACTGTAACTTCAGATCACATTATATCAAGAAAAGAGCGTGATTGTAGCATGCACTCAGACTAATTAGAACAGGAACATATAGTGCTAGCTGATGCTGTACATAGCAAGTGTCCCTCTAGAGATTTTACTCTAGATGCTAGCATATGGTAAAATCTGCATGAAAGCACCTGCTTTTGAAATGCTTTTGAAAGCATTGCTGCTTTTGTAATTGAGGCATGGGGATACATATTACAGTCACACTACACTTTCTGTGTAGGCATGTGTTGTTGTCTTCCATAAATTACTTTGAGTAGAATTGTACTCACAAGTTTTCATAGAAGATTAGTGGTCTCTTTTGTAATTTTTTAGAATCATAGAACCATAGAACCATAGAATATGCTGAATTGGAAGGGACCCACAAGGATCATCGAAGTCCCAACTCCTGGCCCTGCACAGGGCACCCTAAGAATCCCACCATGTGCCTGAGAGCCTTGTGCAAATGCTCCTTGAACTCCGGCAGGCTTGGTGCTGTGACCACTGCCCTGGGGAGCCTGTTCCAGCATCCAACCACCCTCTGGGGGAAGAACCTTTTCCTAAGGTCCAACCTAAACCTCCCCCGACACAACTTCAGGTCATTCCCTCAGGTCCTGTTACTGGTCCCCACAGAGAAGAGATCAGTGTCTGCCCCTTTGCTTCCCCTTGTGAGGAAACTGCAGACCCTGATGAGCTCTGACCTCAGTCTCCTTTTCTCCAGGATGAACAGACCAGGTCACCTCAGCCACTCCTCATATGGCTGACATGAAATCTCTACAGTACTATACTTCATCAGAGGTTTTCAGATGCTTCTTTTTTAACAGCAAGGCTTTGGATGGATTTGGCATGTTCTTATTGAGGTTGGGAACCAGTAGTGTGGTGGAACTGTTTATTCCAGAGGAGAGGCAGAGATATCTTTTTGGGAGGTTCTTGCTAAAAATTATACAACTACTACACTTGCCTAAGGCAATGCCAAGGTGTTTTTTTTTTTAATGCTGAGGTACCTTTATAATATTTGGTACAGCTGGGAAATGAAGATTGGAGTCCTTTGGAAATTATAGGACTTTCTGTAATAAATTCCTAATTCTAACAAAACTGTTAAAATATTTAGCTCCTACCAAAGTCTCTCAAAGTAGGACGCAGTCTCCATTCCAGAGGTGGAACTAACACAGGGCTTTGCAGAAGTGCTGACTTCTTTGAAAAGCAGCACTGTTTTTCTGGAACCTTATAGCCATGCTTTTGCTTTCTGAAAATGAATTCTTAGTGCAAAAATCACTAATACAAAATCTGTCAGATTTGACTTAATGTCTCTCAGATATGCATAAGGAGAGATCTTAAAATATAGACCTTTTGCCTACATACCTGAGTGCTTTTCAGAACTCTGTTTTTATAATTCTATCCTTTTGGTCTATTTGGATCTTGGATTAAGTGGATTATATGTTTTTTTCATCATTATAGAGAGCTGCAAAATTTGAAAATTTGGTTTTGTCCTTGTCCTCTGTGTGGAAGGACAAAATTCCATCTCCTCTTCCTGCTTTTTCCATAAAAGAAGTCTCTCTGTATTGATTAATTTTGCAAGTCATTTGTCTGTATCTGTTAATTAAAGGAATGATTGCAGAGTTTGGAGATCAAGGCACTCAGCACTGAAAATTACAGTCTAATCCATCTATTATGTTTGTCACCGAAAACTGGGAAATAAACTCTAACCAGTTTGTTGGGTTAGAAAGTTGACATTACTTTATTCAGTGCTGAAGGTACATGGGGATTGCTCCACAAAACATGTACATCGGTTATCAAAACTTTAAACTATTTATACATTTTAGCAAACACAGGAATTAGTGTTCATTGGCTACAAGTTACATAGTTCTCTTATTAATTAGTACTCTATCTTCTATTGGTTAATGATTCTCTTGCTTCTCATGCCAATTAATCCACATGCTCCGTTTCTCTCTTCTTTTGGGTCAGTGGGTTTCTTGGGTTGGTGGGCTGTGAGTCAGTGGCAGAATTACCTTTTACACAGTTGGAGCTGATGTCAGCACAATTACGGAGTTGGCTTTATTAGTTTCTTTCTTTTCTTGGGAGTCCTGCTAGATGTCCTGGTTGCCCATAAATTCTGCATTCTTTGTGTCCACTATCAGTGGTACATCCTTCTTCCCAAGCTTTGTTAACCTACTCCTAGGTCTGAGATCATTGAAGCACGTCCAGCCCTAAACCTTAACAAGGCAATTCTACCAACAAGTAATTTCACAGAATCACAGAATATGCTGAGTAGGAAGGGACCCACAAGGATCATCGAGTCCAACTCCTGACCCTGCACAGGACCATCCCCAAGAGTCCCATCATGTGCCTGAGAGTATCATCCAAACACATCTTGAACTCTCTCAGGCTTGGTGCTGTGACCACTGCCCAAGGGAGCCTGTTCCAGCGTCCACCCATCCTCTTGGTAAAGAACCTCTTTCTAATATCCAATCTAAACCTCCCCTGACACTTCAGGCCATTCTGTCGGGTCCTGTCACTGGTCCCCACAGAGAAGAGATCAGTGACTACCCCTCCTCTTCCCCTCATGAGGAAGTTGTAGACTGCAATGAGGTGTCCCCTCAGTCTCCTCTTCTCCAGGCTGAACTGACCAAGTGCTCTCAGCCACTCCCTATATGGTTTCCCCTCAAGGCCCTTCCCCATCTTCATTGCCCTCCTTTGAATGCTCTCTAATGGCTTAATGTCTTTCTTATATTGTGGTGCCCAAAACTGCACACGATATTCCAGGTGAGGCTGCCACAGTGCAGAGCAGAGTGGGACAATCCCCTCCTTCAACCAGCTGGTGATGCTGTGCCTGATGCCCCCCTGGACACAGTTGGCCCTCCTGGCTGCCAGGGCACTGCTGACTTGTATTGAACTTGCCATCAATCAGGACCCCCAGATCCCTTTCCTGGCACTGCTTTCCAGCATGTCATTCCCTGGTCTGTATGAGCATCTGGGGTTGCCCCATCCCATTTGTTTTCCCAACACATGAACATCACTTAGAGCTTGATGGCTGCTCTCTGTTTCACAGATTAAATCTCCCTTCTTGTTGATTAGACTTGAAATATACAAAGATCAAACATCAAAGAACATCCTAAGAAAATTTTTACATATTCCACATTTTACAACAACTTCAGAACAAATGAGTCCATGGAACATGACAAGCCTCAGGTTTTCAATTCCCATTGCTTCCCTCACAGTGCCCTCTATACCCTCATCAGATAGTTGTCAATCAATACTAGATCATATCTTCTCTTTTGAAAGGATGTGTAATATCACAGATGGATCCAACTATTGTTTATCAAGACTCAGATTATTTGAGTTGATAAAAAGCAATTCAGAAGGACCTGCAGAGCCGTCCAGGTGACCGGCCACTCAGAGACTCAGCAGGAGCTGATGCTCAGCAGGAAGACCCCAGACTATCAGGCACAGACTGTGAGGGTACCAAAGCCCAGGGATCCCTTTGTTGGGGTCCCTCCCTAGAAACACTGACTAGAGCTGTTATTATGTCTCTGCAACATGATTAAATTACTCAAAGGAACCAGGTGTCTGGGACTCTGCTGTGGGAAACCTGGGGCTGAGATGGTGAGGTTAGCTTTTCTGACCGTGTGAGTGTGGTGTGTAGGGAGTCAAACGGGGCAGCCGTTGATTAACTGAAGTTGCCTGATGTGAAGGAACTTCAGTTCCAGCAGCAACAGTCTCTGGTGGTACGAGTGTGACTCCCAGAGTGACTCCTGAATGGTCAGACAGGAAAGTTTCCTTAACAATACCTTTCTAAAAAAAATAGAAATAATGAAGCTTCATGCACACTTTCTTCTAATCACTGTCAGTTGTCACAGTTTTGTTTATAGTCAAGTAGTTTAAAGCTAGTCAGTCACTTTCAGTCTAAACCTTTCCGAGAACATTACATTAAGTTCTTCTTGTTAACTGAGATTGAGATCTACTACTTAATTAATTTTCAGGTTCAAGGTTTCTACCTTAAGATCTTTCATGCTTTTCTAAAACTTCTAAATACTGTGAATCAAAAATATTTAAGATATTGATGTTAAAAGGAGCTCCGAAACGTCGAGAAAGGGGAAAAGGGTAGATAATCCTGAAAATTACTTGGAAAAACAGAAATCAACCCATCTTTTTTCAGAGACTTTTTCAAAGTGTTTTTTATTCAGATTTGCTAAATATTGATTTGAGCTTTTCCATACATAGCACTGTGTGTTCATTGTTATATTTTAGGTTACTTCAAATAGACTTTTATATGATGCAGCTGTCTTAGCAGATTAAGGAGTTTTACTTGTAAAAGGTGCTGTTTTCTGGAGTTTGCAAGAAGAGTCATGAAACCATCACTAATGGGATGCTAATATATATTTTTTAAATTTAAAAGGATTAGAAGCATTTTTAAAATCACAGAATCAGAGAATATGCTGAATTGGAAGGGACCCATCAGGATCATTGAGTCCAACTCTTAACCCTGCATGGGATCATCCCCAAGAGTCACACCATGTGCCCAAGAGTATCATCCAAATGCTTCTTGAACTCTGTCAGGCTTGGTGCTGTGACCACTGCCCTGGGGAGCCTGTTCCAGTGCCTGACCACCCTCTGGGGGAAGAATCTTTTTCTAATATCAAACCTCCCCTGACACAACTTCAGACCATTCCCTTTGGTCCTGTCACTGGTCATGGGAGTAAGGAGATTGGTACCTGCCTCTCTGCATCCCCTCATGAGGATGTTGAAGACCACAATGAAGTCTCCCCTCAGTCTCCTCTTCTCCAGGCTGAACAGATCAAGTGCCCTCAGCCACTCCTCATACAGCTTCCCCTCAAGGCTCTTCACCATCTTTGTTGCCCTCCTTTGGACGCTCTCTAAGAGTTTAATATCTTTCTTATATTGTGGTGCCCAAAACTGCCACAATATTCCAGGTGAGGCCGCCCCAGTGCAGAGCAGAACGGGGCAATCAAACCTACTAATTTCTTTGGGTTTTTTTTCCCTATATATTTTACCTCTGAGGATCCATTTTACCTACTTTGGAATCTTACTGTAGATTCTTTGAATAAGGGAGAAGTGAAGCTGTAATAATTTTATTTCCAATAATTGGATCAGTTAGGGGGCATTTGGATGCCTGTTGTGGGCCCTTCTTTTTTTAGTTCATTTCAAGCCCATAGGAGCAGACACACCCATCCCAAGAGTGTGAATCTGCCGGAGCAAAACTCAAAACTACATTTATAGGTAAGTAAACTTTTTCTCTTACCTTTTAAGTTCTTATTCAGCTCCTTTCCCTTTCTCCCATTACCCATGTCCCCCCAAAAGAAGAGACAGAAGAACATTATTAAGAATTAATAGTTTGTTTACATCTAATTTTATGTAGCCAATCAATGAAATGACAGATCGTATAATTATAACCAGTAAATTACTATTATTTTTCAAAAATATGTTATAGGGAGTTTATTTACTCAAAAATAGAGATAAGAGTTCAGTCATTTGTATAGTAATCTTACAGAAGATTACAGTTTTTAATACCAGAAGATTAAATGAGACAGTGTAAAATATAAATGATTATGCCTCTTTGTAGTAGAACAGTGTGAGAATTGGGTATCATGTATTTTGTGTATAGAAACTTTCATTAGGTCTGCATTTTGTAGTGTTATATAATTGATGAAACTGGCACCTGATGTAGCTTTCCCAAGAAAAAGCAGATTTGCAATATCCGGTTCCTATAGATGTGAGATTTTTTTTGTTTTGTGTTTAGACATGTTTTAAGAAAAGTAAGGGGAAGAAATTTCTCATCTATCTAGAGGAATTGCAATAAAGTGTTGCAATGTTTCCAACTATCTAGGAAAAATTGCTTTCTTTTATATTTTTTTAAAGAATGAAATACTGAAAAGCACATGTTTTAAAGAAAAGTAGAGGCATATTTTTTTAATAGTGTTTACTTTCCTTTGGTGCTCTTGTGTAACATGAAAGCAAATTCCCACATTTATCCCACGTTGTGCTTAATGTAGGGTAGTGTAGAAACCTGCTCTTGTAAGGAGATATAGGAAATAACTAAAACCCAGAAGTTTAGTAAGAACTGTATTTTAAATTGTACCATGAACTAAGATTAGAAAATTAAATATAGTATGTATGTAGTGTATGCAATTGATTGTACCTGGTAAATGGATGGGAGGATTTGTAATATTACTTATCCTGTAATGACTTTATTTTTTTTCTGGGGCAGTCACTAATGGATTTAAATTTTGATAAAGAAATTGCATATATAATTAATAAAGTTTATTAACAGTTTAATCCCAGCATTTCTATAGTTCATAGTCACTAAGTTCACTCCAACATCAACCTAAAATGACACATCCATTTTTTCATTTTCATCCTGTATAAATATTACTGAATCTAGTTAATTGAAGATATTTTTGAATGCAAGGTTTGATGTCAGAATAAAATCAACATCTACAAGGAAGATTAAAAGTGTTCACCAATAAATTTTAAAGTAATTTGCTTATTTCTAAAGTTTGTTGTACCTACAAATGAATTTGAAACTAATTGGATATGTTAATCTGTAAGTAATACATGAAATAAGTCTGATGTTAGTGAGTTGCCTTTTTCTTGTGAAGTTAGGTGCTGCATTATGTATTTCAAAAGTATTCGCACTTCAGGTTTTGCTCAGATTTTTTAACAATTGAGTTTACAAAACTATAATTCTTCACAAAGCAATCGCATGGATAAAACCCAGAATTTGTTTCAGAAATATATATCTTATAGATAAATTGAAATCATATTGTTTATAAAAACAATTCAGGGAGGTTAAATTACAGCTTCCAGTTTCTAAACAAGTGGAGATGATTATAATATGCTGTAGTTCAATTCTTGTTATTATCTAGTGTAATATTTATTTTGTATTACTATTGTTAACAGGAAATAATGAGTTATCAAACATTCTTTAGAAGAAAAATTCATAAGATCATATTTAATCCTCCAGTTATTCTGATTACATTATTGTCAAATTTAAGAAAACAAACAGAACTTTACCAAAATGAAGATTTTGAATTGTGCTACACTCTAAGGCATGTCAGAGACTCCTATAGTCCTTTTAGGGGGGTTGTTTTTGGTTTGGTTTGTGGTTGTTTTTTTCCTGAATGAATTTGAACATCCCTTCTGATGGACTTTCTTTTTTGCATTGTGACTAGAAGTTTGATAAAGTCTCTTGATAGATTGATAAAAATTAACAGCTGTTTCTGTTCAGATTCTTGATAATCCCTTCTTCTGAACTGCAGCAGCTGGAAGCCCTCTGCTCTCTACTTTGGAGCCTTTGTAATTATGTTCTGTTCTATAAAGCTTCCTATACCAGGTTCATGACTTTACTTTCTTAGTTTCTTCTTTAAGAGAGGAAGCAGTAAGACTAAAATTTTTGACTTATGTTTGCTTAGTGTCTCCTTTAAGGGGAGGAGCTAGTGCTGTGGGAATCTCTTCTAGTGGTGCAAGGGATCTCTTTAGTTGTTTAATTATTTGCTTGTTGGAATATGGTTTGGGGGAAGGTCAGGTGAGAGCAAGCTCTCATGGTCAGTAAGGCTGAATGTTCATGAAAGAGTAGAAGGATAAGAATGGATATTTGCCCTCACTCCATTGATATGTCATCCATCAGTACCATTAAAGTAATTTTATATCTTACTTATATTCAGATTGTATTGATTGGTTTAGATTCTTGTGGTCTACACACTATTGGTTGGGGAGGGACAGGGCACTTGCACATCTGTGAAAAATAACTAGGAAAAGAAAACAGTTGTCAGTAAACAGATTTGCTATTTAGGCATATGGTTATGTGTTATTTGTCAAAAATTCCTAGTCTTGACTGTTAGCTTAAATAAGATAAACTTGTAATTGGCCTCTGGCTGACTTGTCTTTGATGATCAAAAATGGAATGTTTGACAATAAGTAATAACTGCTTAGGACTGGTATATTTGATATAAATTTATTCACTGCTGATTTAAATAATGCAAATAAGTGATATTTCAAATGAGTGGAGGCATATCCCAATAATCTCTGAAGAGTGCTGGAGCTTTAAAATATTGCGTTCTTAATTGTTATGCAAAAAGTTTGTACTTGAGTCATCAAAATGGTTTATACAGAATTCAGCATTAGAGGCTCAATCTTTGTGGTTCTGAAGAGGAGTACATTCACATTTAACCATCTTGGATATGAAGACTACAAGTGAATCCCTCACAGGGTGTAAATGGGGAAGTGGTAATTTATCTGTTGTGTCTTCAAGGTAAATCAGAAATCTCTGGATTTTAAAGTTTACCAAAGAATATTAATAGAATGGAGTGTTACCATTCAGCTAAAACAAAGCTCAGAAACCATGCATGTGGTTCTTATTTAGACTTGCTACCTTTTCACAAGTAATTATGAAACACCCATTTCCATTTGCTAGGACAAGCAGTTCTATAGGTTTTTAGGCTACCATTCTGTTATACTCATTTGTTGAAAAAGTTTAATCTGGGACTTAAAACCATCATCGGGTTTGCAAGAAAGCAGTAATATCGGAGACTTCAGCACTAGTGGTGTTCTGGCTGCTGCTTTGGAAAGATTTCAGATTAAATGGAAGAATGCAGATACTTCTTTAATACAGCTTCCGTCATCCAGTTACTGTCCCTAATACTTGCTCAGCTTCCAAGTATATCCATTTTCAGGATGGATATTCTTCAAATCACTATTGACTTGCAGTTTCAGCAGAAATATATTCAGAGGTATTCGTGGTTATTCCAGTGCAATGTGTTTTTGCACAAAGGTTCTGCGTTAACTAATTTCTACATCTGAAAGTACTCATTGTTTTGACATGCAGATATTTCCAAAGATGAAGGCCACAACTTGTCTCCAGGAATACTGTTCATAACAGGACAGGTGAGACACGACTGCTTGGAAATCCATTTCAAACTTGTGGTTCCTGTAATATTTTGTTTCTTGCACCACAGTGACCCATTTAATTTGACAGAACATCTCTACTATTTTTTAGAATAAGATAGTTTATGATCTTGCTTTGAGTACCAAGGTACTGCCTTTTGGTGAGCATGTTGCAATGTAAAGAGAATGTTCATGCAAATTTGCCCAGCAAAACCAATGCATACATAAGAGAATAACTGGCATCAGACTTTATTTGAAACAGTCATAAATTTGTTCAAGTAATTGAACAAAATGTAGATACATTTTGGATGTATCTATGTTCTTGGGAGGCAGGGAAGGGGGCAGAGTGAATAATATTTCCTAAAAGAAAATAATCAAACAACAAACTTGAATACCTGATCTATAATATAGTCATAAAAGCTCTTCTGTGGCTTACTACATATTCCTTCTATTATGAAAATTGTTGCAAAAAATGAAGCAAAAAGGTCCTGATAACACTTCATTGGTCTCAAGAGCACGTGAGCCTACCTGTTCAGAAATGTGGCAAACTTTGAACCTAGGTCTGCAGGATTTGAAAGAAAAATGTTAGTCTGATATTTTGGCAAAGTCCTAGATCCTGATAATAAAAATAATTCTATCATCTATGGAATGCATGCCTTGAAGATTATGAAGTATATTTGAATGCATATTGTAAAGTTCATAAGTTCATCTGTTCCTTAAGACCCTATGGGGTCTTGGGACTCATGTCTTAACAAGGCAGATTTATGCAAACTTGCATATATTTGATTGTAAAAGAGAAGACTTGAAGACATCTGTTTTCAGAGGTTAATTACTCTTTCCTCACTTCTCTGATATTTTATTGATTATTCTCATATAGTTCAAAGTGAGTTCAAAATTTGATAAAGCCCTTGAAGCCCAGTGGTGATTTTCACCTTTCGTATGTATGCAGCTATGATGGCAACCAAAAATGTTTTTGTCCCCATTCAGTGGAGTTTTCCCATTATGCTCAATGAGGATAGTTGGTACTATGTACTCATCCTATCTTTAATGCACTAGTTCAACCTGACATTTTCATAGAATATGCTGAGTTGGAAGGGACCCATCAGGATCATCAAGTCCAACTCTCGGCCCTGTGCAGGACACCCCAACAATCCCACCTTGAGCCTGAGAGCATTGTCCAAATGCTTCTTGAACTCTGTCAGGCTTGGTGCTGAGACCACTTCTCTGGGGAGCCTGATCCAGTGCCCAACCACCCTCTGGGGGAAGAACCTTTTTCTAATATCCAACCTAAACCTCCCCTGACACTTCAGGCCATTCCGTCAGGTCCTGTCACTGGTCCCCACAGAGAAGAGATCAGTGCCTGCCCTTCCTCTTCTCATGAGGAAGTTGTAGACTGCAATGAGGTGTCCCCTCAGTCTCCTCTTTTCCAGGCTGAACAGACCAAGTGCCCTCAGCTGTTCCCCATATGGCTTCCCCTCAAGGCCCTTCACCATCTTTGTTGCCCTCCTTTGGACACTCTAATGGCTTAATATCTTTCTTATATTGTGGTGCCCAAAACTTCACACAATATTCAAGGTGAATATCTGCAGAGCAGAGTGGAACAATCCCCAGTGATGCTGTGCCTGATGCCCCCCTGGACACAGTTGGCCCTCCTGGCTGCCAGGGCACTGCTGACTCATGTTCAACTTGCCATTGACCAGGACCCTAGATCCAGAAATAGAGGCAAAACTGTAATGATCAAGTCTAGTTCTGAGGACTGCCCTCCAGGTGCACTGGAAATATCAAGAAATCTGTGAATAATCTGTAACTCCATCTGCAATCACCTTGCCATTTAGGAAAAGAAAACTTTGGAGATATTCCTTTCTTCTCAGATGAGATATCAACAGGTTGTGGTTATAACTTACTGAACATCAGTACTCAGTTTTCAAGAGAAACAAAGAAGGTGCATCAAAAGAGCTCTGTATTTAGAGGGAATATGCCAAGTTGTGATGCGATCATCTATTTATATGTTGTCAACTTACAATTTGACATTTCTGATAATGATGAAGAGAAGCATTTTGAGCCCATGGAAGTTCAAGAGAGAAAACTGGTCATACTTGAATTGTTTTGGTTGTTTAATCTTGGAGCCCTCAGCATGAGGGCTCTGAAAGGTGAGTTTTGGTTGATCCAGCTACATCAGTTTAAAGCATTACATCTCCTGGCCATCTGCCTTGATCCTATAGTAGGGGTAGCAGAAGGAAACATTTGCTTGGCTCTTAGCTGGCTTGTTCAGTCTGGGAGGTTAATGCAAACCATCTTCACTGGTGCCATAATCTGATGCACTGGTGTAGTGGGCTGACCCTGGCTGGATGCCAGGTACTCAGCCACTCTCTCACTCCCCTCCGCAACTGGACAGAGAAGAAAAACAGCGAAGGATTCATGAGTTAAGACAAGAGCTGGGAGAGGTTCACTTACTGATCACCATCACTGGCAAAACAAAGTGGGGATATTAATTGAATTTATTACTGACAGGGTCAGAGCAAAAGAGTGAGAAGTAAAATATTCTTAAAACACCTTCCTCCTATCCCTCCTTCCTTCCATGTTCTCCGTTCTCCCTTCTCCCCCCCAGCGGTGCAGGGGGATGGGGAATGGGGGTTACAGTCAGTTGTTGTTTCTGCCACTGCTCAGGGATAGGAGTCCTTCCCCTGCTCCCATGGGGTCCCTCCCATGAGAGACAGTCCTTGATGGACCTCTCCAGCGTGAGTCCACCCACAGGCAACAGTTCTTCCCAGACTGCTGTCCCGTGGGTCACTACTCCATGGGGTCAGTCCTTCACGAATGAGCTGTACTGGCGTGGGTCCCCCACAGGGGCCACAAGTCCTACTCAGGAAAAGCCTGCTCCAGAGTGGGCTCCTTTCTCCACGGGCTGTAGGTCCCCAGCAGGACCCTGCTCCATCTTGGGCCTCCCATGGGGTCACAGCCTCCTTCAGATATCCACCTGCTCCAGCATGGGCTCCTCCACGGGCTGCAGGTGGGTCTCTGCACCCTGATGGTCCTCCATGGGCTGCAGGGGGACATCCTGCTCCACCATGGT
Organism: Oxyruncus cristatus; assembly: GCA_013399855.1. Classification (NCBI taxonomy): domain Eukaryota; kingdom Metazoa; phylum Chordata; class Aves; order Passeriformes; family Cotingidae; genus Oxyruncus; species Oxyruncus cristatus. The sequence continues at coordinate 18,479 of VXAY01005677.1, forward strand.
CTTCACCACAGGCTGCAGGGGCCTCAGCTCTGGCACCTGGAGCACCTCCTCCCCCTCCTTCTGCACTGACCTTGGTGTCTACCTTGTTGTTCCCATGTTCTCACTCCGCTCTTCCCTGGCTGGAATTCTTTCTGCGCAATACCTTTCTGTTCCTAAATATGTTATCACAGAGGTGTTACTATCACTCCTGATTGGCTTGGCCGTGGCCAGTGGCAGGAAGCCCATCCTGGAGCTGACTGGAATTGGCTCCACTGGACAGGGGAAGCTTCTAGCAGCTTCTAACAGAAGCCACCCGTGTAGTCCTCTGCTACCAAAACCTAGCCACAGAAACCCACTACAACTGGACAATTAAACACTCTTGTAGAAATGTGAATGTGGGTTCCCTTTTGCTACAGGTGATAACCTAAGTTAACGGAACAGGGCAGATAACTGGTAACAGTAGTCTTAAAAGCTAGATCCATCATCAGAGCTTTACAGGCCTTTTTCAGTGTGGCTGACATTTCTGGGTTAAAATGAAAAAGTTGACTGACTTTTTCCTAAGAACACAAGTTTCTCAAATTGTGTTTCAAAATTTCAAGAGTTTTAATGGAGAAATAAGGTAGTGATATGTGTGTGCATGTATATATATTAATGTATATGTTTTATTTAAAACATAATCAAATTTGAAATGTCTCAGTCTGGAAGCTTCTACTTCATGATCATTTCTAAGACCTGCTATGAAGCTCAGTGAGGTCAAAGCCCTCTTAGTCACACAGAGAAAAATAATCTTTGTCACTTGTATGAAGCTTTCAAAAAAACCCACATTTGTTTTAATAAGTAGTGTAGGGAAGTTAATCTATATAAGCTCTCATATGAATCCAACAGTTTTTGTTGTTGTACAGAAAAAGCAAGAAGCACCATGCTAAAAAGTTGCACCTTCAATTAATCAAATTTATTTTGATTCACATGTGTATCATAAGATTGGTAGGCGTTCCTACTCTGAAAAGTTCCTTATTTACAGTTGACCAGTTTCTCTGTGGAGTTTATTGTATTTGTCTTTACTGTTCCAGCCATTAAATGCTGTATGTACTTTTAGAGTTTTTGGAAGTTAGAGATATACAAACAAATTTGAGAATTTAAATGATGGAAAAAACCCACAAACCTGTTCACATCACTGGAATTGACCATCTTACTACTTGTTACTGTGTTCTAATGTTAATTTTGGAGATGATCCTTTAAAATTTTAATTCTTCTGAATCAGAATCTTCTACAAGTATAGAGGAAATTAGAAGTCATAGTTATAATTCTGGTTTACAATTTGAGAGGTTGGGGTTTTGGTTTTTGTTAAAAGTTTAATTCCCTCTTCCTTAATTGCATCCTCCTTACCTTTCTCCTGCTCCCAAAAGGAGAGCTGGCTCATTGCATCTGGTGATAAGGCACCACAAATCTAAGCATAAAATAAGTTATTTTTCTTATATTGCATTTGTGGTCTAGACATTTTGACAGAATTTTCAACCTGTGTTTGGTCATTACTTAGACTTAAAATCATATTCCCTGATTACAGAGAAAATATTTTTTGTTATTGACAAATTACAAAATGATAGCTGAGAAATGAGAATATAAGCCTTAGTGCAGGTAGGGCTTTTGAATTTCATGGCAGAAATTAATTCTAGTTTAGAGTATCATGTTAGTAATACAAATAGGTTGTATTTTAAATGAATAGAACATACTCTTTTTGATATTTTCATGTGCTTCTCATTTCTATGAATTCTAACAAATTAGTGGGCTGGTAGTTAGCTCACTTTCTATTTTTCTGTGTTCTACTCTTAATGATTTTTTTTTTTAAATGTAAACTGAATGGATTATTGTAGAGTCAAGCTTTTGACACTACATAAAATTATCTCTGAACTTTTTATTTCATCCATGAAAAGCATTATGGTTTCAAGGGGAAAATACTCAAGCTTTTAAGTGTGTAGTGGCCCCCCATTTAATACATGTGATATGGTATAGACTCATACTCTTGATATACTTCTTGCTTCAAAGAGAAACATGGAGTGTTGGACTTATTTTAATCGTTTTTGTTCATTGTTTGTGTGTTCCCTGGCTACAATATCCGTGAAGTCCAACTGAATCAAGTAGGGAGAAGCTGTCTTAATCATTGCAGATCCTTGCTTAGTTCATGTATAATGAAGCAGGCTGAATCTGCAAAAGAGAATCTTTTATAGTATTATTCCTCAAAACTTGCTTCAACTGTAAATTGATATTTTTTTGGCCATTATTGCAGCTTAATTAGATGGTTCTCTTGGGAATTTTACAGGGACTGATTTCATATATTTTGAAGGTGGTTTTTAATGATTAATTGGCACATGTGGTAGATTGACAACGAATGATAGTCTGAATACATTAAAAAGTATTAGAGAAGTTCTATTCTTTTAAATTAATTGGGTTTTGTTGTTTGTGTGCACATACATGTGAGGGAGGATTAATGGATGGGGGTTGAGGGGAACGAACTTTTTTGCTTGGACATTTATCTGTTTCTAATATATAGCATTTGTGATTTTTCTCTTTTAATTTGTAGATAAGCCTCTGAAGAAGCGAA
>VXAY01005679.1:0-28326 GCA_013399855.1 Oxyruncus cristatus
GTGTTTCTCTTGTCTCCAACAAATATAGAGATGTTTTTCTTGTTGCTGAAGAGCACTTGAACATCATCCAGGCCTTTTCAACTTCTCCTACTGCTCTGATACCAAGGAGGCTGGCGGAATGCATGAGAAGCTGGGAGACGCAGCTGAGACAGCTGATCCTAAGTGACCAAAGCAATATACCATATATTCCAGACCACGTGATGTTGGGCTCAGCATATAGAGCTGGGGGAGAAGAAGGAAGGGGAGGACGTTGGGAGGGATGGCATTTGTCTTCCCAAGTCTTTGTTAACACATGACAGAACACAGCTTTCCTGGGAATGGCGGAACACCTGCCTGCCCATGGGAAGAACTGAATGAATTTCTTGCTTTGCTTTGCTTGTGTGAGGGGCTTTTCTTTACCTGTTAAGCAGTCTTTACCTCATCCCACAAGTTTTCTCACTTTTACCCTTCTGATTCTCTCCCCCATCCTGCTGCTTGGGGAGTGAGAGAGTGGCTCTGTGGGGCTTGGTTGCCAGCTGGGGTTAAAGCACAATGTGTGTATAAAACCAGAAATGCAGTAGATTTTAATGTGTATTCCAGGGCAGAAAAAGCAGTTTTTCAAGTCTCAGCACAGATTTTACTCTCCTCCCTTTCTAACTGGAAGAACTACTAGGAAAATTCATCAAAACCCGAAGCTCTACTACAGTAAGTATACAACACACAGTTCTTACAGCAAACCACTGTGTGTGTGTAGATTTTAATTTTACATGGTTACAGAGCCCGTAGAAACAATAAAGCAGATTTGATAGCCACAGCCTTCTCTGCATGCACATAAATAAAACCTTACTGTGTTTTCCTCAGCACAGTGACTGATTCAAAGAATAGAAGGAAAGCCTGTTTTTATCTGCCCACTGTCCTCTGTTCTTGACATGCAGCAAGACACCCCAAGAGAGACTACAGAAATTGTCAGAGGGGAGAAAGAAATTTCACAAATCTTATTTTCTTGACTTATGATAGAAACACTGCATTAATTGCATTTGGTATAACGAGCCATCAGACTGAATTTTGAGGCTTTGGTGCTCATCAAGGTAATGAAGCAATAATCAAGAACTGTCACAATCTCTTAGCCCATCTACAATGAATTCCAGGAAGCCCTGGGCATGGCCCACAAAAGCCCTGCTACCCAGCTCAGCTATTTTCAGGTTGTTTGTTGGCAGGAAAGCAGGGAAGGCTTTGCTGTTCTTAGATTTTTTCCTATCCCATACACTGAGGCACCCAGGATTCTCTGCTGCTCCACTGATCTTCCCTCTAATTGGCTGTTTGTGTTGATGGTTTCTGATCTTCTTCTCAAATAGGAAAAAAAAAAGGAAAAATTATGCAGGAAGAAAAGTCTGCATCAACGAGAAGCCTGTTGGGTTAGTTTGTCTGGGACTTGCTTCTTGCTTTGGTTCATGTCCACATGCACCCTCAAAAAACACAGAAGGACTCCAAGTCGATGGTGGGAGTGAGTAGTCCTGTGGGATTGTTTTAAACACCAAAAAAAGACCTTTTCAAAGTCACAGTGACTTTGAGCTGCACAAGAATAAAGGTTACTTGATGCCAGAGTCACACTGAGTTGCATATAAGTAACTCCAGTGTCTGTAGGCAGTTGTCACAGGGTCCAGCCCTTCTCAAAGCAAACATACTATGTCATAAAGGCTATCCATAGCCTCCTTCCTCCCTTATTATTTAGTTAGCTTGGTTTCTCAGACAGAGTTTTAGTATCAGTTTTAACTATTTTCGAGCCTTCATCCATAGAGAAACGCAACAACCTGCTGCCTCCTCCTCTCACAATACATAGATTTATCTGGCACTGCAAATAAGTGTAAGTGCTGCAGTCCAACTATTGTTTGAAGAAAATACAACAATGGCATAATATTATGCCTGGAGCAGGAAGAATACAATATTAACATTCTAATTCTCATGAGTCTCAAGGTAACAAGTGCTTCTAGGAGGTGGCTAGGTAAGGCTGAATCTTTGTTTATGTTTCAGGTGTTAAATGTAAGAAAGCAGTATGTTTGGTGCCAGAAAAAATATGGCTCTGGGGAAAAGTCCTTTCTTACATTTCTAACTTCAGTTTTAAAGAAAACTTTGACAAATAGATGCACCTAATTCACCATCCTGTGTGGACACAATTTAAATGCAAGTTACAGTTATTCAGTTGGTCCATTCTTGTTTTAGGGACCTGAAGAGTTTCCCCCTTGTCCAGCTTCTTCCTATTGTTTCCTTGGAGTCTTCTTTCTGTGGTATTTCTTTTTTTGGCTTAAAACATGTGAACAACTTCAACTTAAAAGATCCAGCATCCTGCCAGCAGCATTTCTGCCCATACTTTTGTTCAGTGACCATCTGCTTGTCCAGGCTTGTTCCCAAGGCTTCCAAGAAATTGCACATGTTCCTGTCATATTCCCCAATTTCCCAGTGTATAAGGGAGCAGTAAATCTTTACAGGTTCCTTTAGGACCAACTCTAATCATCTGAAGTATTTTTTCTCATCAGTCTTTTCCCTTTTAAAAAATCTCACATCAGGCAAAAAAACCCCACAACTATAAAGAAAACATTCTTAGTAGGTCTTTCGTTGCTCAATTTCAAAGATTCGTAGAATGGTTAGGGTTGGAAGGGACCTTAAAGATCATGTAGTTCCACCCTCCTGCCATAGGCAGGGACACCTTTCACTGGACTAGATTCCTCTAAGCCCAACCCAACCTGGCCTTGAACACTTCAAGGGATGGGGCAGCCACTTCTTCTCTGGGCAACCTGTGCCAGGGTCTCCCCCACCTTACAGGGAAGAGCTTCCTCCTAATACCTAATCTGAACCTTCTGTCCTTTAATTTGAATCCATTTCCCCTTGTCCTGTTGCTATATGGCCTTGTCAAAAGTCCCTCTCCAACTTTCCTGCAGTCTTCCTTCAGGTACTGGAAGGTTGCAATTAGGTCACACCAAAGCTCTCTCCTCTCCAGGCTGAACAATCACAATTTTCTCAGCCTTTCCTTGTACGAGATATGCTCCATCCCTCTAAACATCTTGGTGGCCTCCTCTGGACTTGTGTTCACAAGAGTGCTGAAGGAACCCATAAAACTGTGGAACAATTTCTCGATGGTGACCCTTCTGCAGTTTAGAAATGAGAAGGCATATGGGAAGACATGTGGTTGAATCTTTCCACATAGTCCAGATCTGGAATTAAGACGTTGGCCCACAGCTGCAGAAATCAATTTAAACACCCACCTCAACACACTGCAGAGGGTTTCAGAGCCAAATGTGCCCATTCTTGATGCTGGTGTTACTGGCAGCCTGGGTGACCACAGCCACTATTTCTGACTCCGCTGCCAACTTCTCTCCCAGGCCAAAACACTAAAATTCCCTTTGTATTTTAGTATTTTGTTGCTAAACAAAATTTGGGGATAAACATCAGTGCTTTTGATTCATGGGTTTATGGTCATGGTAAGTTTCCTTATCTCAGACTGAGGTGTCACATGACGAGACATGATTTTTCTTCCTCTTCTTTCAAATGGTTTTAAATGAAACTACCAGCACAGGCTGTGGGTGTTAATGGGAACAAAGAAGATATCAGTTACCTGGGAGACATCATAAATGTCCAAATCTCAGTCAAGGCCCAGCTTGTGCCAGGTTAATGCAGTCCCAGGAGATCTCTGGATGAAGCTGGGAAGATTGGAGCTACACCTCTTGTCAGGTGACACCCCTTCACTGCTTCTGCACTTCCTCTTGCCCTGGATTTGTGCAGTGCTTTCAAAGAAGGTACAACCATGGTGATACAGGACTCACAGAGGCAGAGACGGCTTTAAAGAGGCATCTTTTGCCACCTTCACAGGCAGGTGGCAAAATCTCTCCACTGTGATGAATTTCCACACTGGAAGTGGACTCCCATCACTGCATCCATGTGAAAACCACTGGATTTTACTACCATCACAGTGCTCAGAGCTGCTAGAAAGTGACAATGCTGCACTCCAGCCCAGCAGCTGCTTTATGGCTGCGTCTCTGCCAAACCCCATTATCACGAAATTACTCTTCCTCTCCAACACCACAGGGCTGGAAAAAGAATCTTTAAGATTGGATTAGAGAGCTGTGAGATAAAGCAGAGCTGCTTCAGAGGATGTTTGACCTAATACATATGTGGAATGATGACATCATGGAATGATGTCCAAAGAAGGGCAACAGAGCTGCTGAAGGGTCTGGAGCACAAGTCTGATGAGGAGTGGCTGAGGGAGCTGGGGTTGTTTAGTCGGGAGAAGAGGAGGCTCAGGGGAGACCTCATCACTCTCTACAACCACCTAAAAGGAGGTTGTAGCCAGGTATGGGGGCAGACTCTTCTCCCAGGCAATGAGTGACCAGATGGGAGGACATGACTTCAAGCTGCACCAAGGGAGGTTTAGGTTCGACATTAGAAAGAATTTCTTCACAGAAAGGGTGATTAGACATTAGAAGGGGCAGCCCAGGAAAGACTGGGCATGGCTCTTAGTCCTATGGTCTTGTTGACCAGGTGGTGTTCGGTCAAAGACGGGACTTGATGATCTCAGAGATCTTTTCCAATGTAAGTGATTCTGCGAATCACAGAGTGGCTTGGGAGGGACCTTGAGGAGCGATAGGGTGTAACATCTGTGACTGCAGCTGTTGCACTGTTCCAAGGGTGAGGGCACAGCCTCCCAGCTGTGTGGCATCATCAGTGGCCAGGGTGCTCCCCTGCAATGCATACCTGGGAGCTCCCCTGGAGGTCACTGGGGGTTTTGGGGTGTCACTCCTTTGGGTGGGAACACCCTGCTCTCTCCTGGCGCCCCAGCACATGGTGGCACAGAATCATGGAATTGTTAGGGTTGGAAGGGACCTCTGGAGATCACCCAGTCCAATCCCACTGCCAAGGCAGGGTCACTGGGAGCAGGAGACACAGGAACACGTCCAGGTGGGTTTGGAATGTCTCCAGAGAGGGAGACTCCACAGTCTTCCTGGGCAGCCTGTTCCAGTGCTCTCAGTGGAAAGAAGTTCTTTCTCATATTGAGGCAGAACTTTTTATATTTCAGTTTATGGCCACTGCTATTCGACCACGGAAAAGTGGCTGAGACCATCCTCCTGGCACCCACCTTGGAGATCTTTATACGCATTAATGACACTAAGTAAGCCCAGTACGCCTAACAGACACTACAACGCCACGTTTCTGGCCCGGGAAACTCCTCCTCAACGCCTCACCCCCGGGCCCGGCCGGGGTCGGGACTCGAACCCGAATCCCAGCAGGGGCGGAGGCCGCGCAGGCGCGCGCACGCTCCGTGCGGGCGGGGCGGGGCCGCGCGGCCGCTTATCCCGGGGCGGGGCGGGGAGCGTATCCCTGGATCTCTGCATCTCGCATCCCCGCCCGCTCTGCCGCCGGTGCCGCTCCCGCCACCCCCGCCGCCATGGACGAGGAACGCGTGAGTCCCCGCCGGGCAGGGCGGGCAGCGCCAGGACGGGGCGGGGGGGAAGGGATGGGCGGCGGGGCGTTTTCCCGGCGGTGTTGGCGTTTCCCGGCGCTCGGCCTGGCTGCCTGGGGAGGGGGTGGTGGAGGAGGGAGTTGTACGGGAGGGCAGCGGCGCAAGGGAGGAGTTTGGGGGATGCGCATGCAGAGAGGCTTCCCAGGGTTTGCTCGCTCCCCGCCGGTGTTGCGAGCAAGGAATATCTGCAGACAAGGAATGTCTGCCTCTCTCTGGAGACATCCCGGACCCACCTGGGCGCGCTCCTGTGTCACCTGCTTCAGGTGACCCTGCCTGGGCAGAGGGGTTGGGGTGGATGATCTCCAGAGGTCCCTTCCAGCCCTAGCGATTCCCGTGGTTCTGTAAGGAAGTGCGACAGCGATGCAGAGCCCTTTCACCCTGTGTATCCCCGTCATAAGTGATTACGGTGCGTACATAAGCCCTTCTGTTTGCCACTGATGCAATCTAGAGTTGAAGGGAATTAATGCATAAAAGCGTTTTGTTGCGTTTCTTTTCCCGGTGGCTGCTGCCCTGCAATTTCCTCCTTCCTTTACTTGCTATCACCCCCCCTTGGGGAAATCAGTGGCCAAGGGTTGAGGCTTTCTAAAAAATTATGCTCCCCTGCAAAAAGTTGTGACTCAGCCTTTTGGCTCTCAGTCTGTTGGTGCAAAAGGGCTTCTGTTACTGTGTCTTTGAGGACTGTGCTTTCCACAGCTTGGAAACTGGCTTGTGAGTGGGATCAGAGTGACTGAACGCTACTGATGGCTTGAAACTTACAGAATAGGGATGTTTGATACTTCAGTTAAGTGTTTGTGCGCTGCCAGGCTGTATGTTAGAGGAGAAGCTCCTGCCTGAACATTCTCACACCATTCAAGGAGTCGCAGCTTCTTCAGGCTTAGCCTCAGGTCTCCCATAGTAGAGGCTTCAGGTGTCAGAGTTATTAAAATAAATCCCTTAAGAGAGTGGTACAGCAGCAGGTCAGCTCAAGCTGGGACCCAAAACAAAGGAATGCCCTCACAGTTATACCCTGATGACTTTGCACCTGCCCCTCACGTGCTCTTGGTGCTGAGTTTTGGTCTGGGGTCGTCTGACACCTCTTGGAATTCTTTCTCTGTATGGACACAGGCAGGCACCTGTGTGGTGTGGTTACCTTGTTGAGTTGCAGTTTCTGCTGACAGCTGTATCCTCCTCATTTTCTGGTTTGTGCTTCCAGTGCACCTGCTTGCTGGCAGAGCATGGGAAGCTAAAAAAGCCCCAGACTTGTGGTAAATGTTACTTAATGACAACCAGAACATGAGTGTTTTATCAGTGTGCTTCACATCCTAAAGCCAAAACCCAGAACTGTGCCAGCTACCAGGAAAATTCCTGAAGAAATTAACTCTATTCCAGCTGACAGCAGATCTTGGTGTGAGTTCACAGCTTGTGGTCAGCAAATCCAGCTGCTCGTCCTAAGCAAGTAAAGCTAAGCAAGCAATATGCCAAATCACACAGTATTGTAACTCTGTGTAACTCATTCTACTTAAAACCTATTTATGCTAAGCAACTAATGTCTCTGAACATGTGCTTTGGAAGGTGAGATAGATGTGAAATGTCAATAAAGTGTGCTTCTGGTGGGAACTATGTGAATTTGAGTCCTTCTGCCTTTGCCTACTCTATGTGAGATTAGTCTCTCTGGAAGAGGAGTAAATGAGGGCTGCAGCTGTCGTGGGTGCTCTAAGTGGATGTTTCTTAATGGGGTCATATTTGAATTTCAGTGCTGCTCAGAGGTTCTGAATACAGTAGCAAGATTGCAGTGGATCTCACTTCACAGTACTTTCTGTAACAGTATTAAATTTGCTACTGTCACCTGTACTGTATGAAGTTCTCCTTCAAACTTTGGCAGCTTCAATGCATTGACAAGTGCAGAAGATTAAATTAATGCAGGCGAAGTAAGCACGTCCTCTTTGAAATCTGATCTGGACATGGAGGTTAAAATGTCTCACAATTTTGTCCTAGGCCCAAGACTGCTACAGAAACTGCTCAGTATGCAGACAGGTCATAAGCCTTCAGTATGATCTTGAGCAAGTTGATAACTTCCTTCTTAAACAGATCTGCTGTAATTGTTTAATTTATACAAGTTTACTCTTTCACTTTTATGAAGGGCCTCTCTGCTTCTGGAATTGAACAGCTGTCTTCCAGTTGTTGCTGTGTTTTTGCATGTCTTAATGCTTTTTAAATTATCTTCATGCATAGATCTTTTTCTTTAATCATAGCGTAGCTATAAAACCCAACAACATTATTCAGCATTATATACAAGAAGACTTTTTTTCCCCGTGTGTTGCAACTGAATAAGCCCTAAGATCCTTGCTGAAAGAGGATTGTGAGTTTCTGTGTTCATCCAAATTGACAGTTCTGCTCATAGGATCTAAGGCTTATCTCCAGGCTATCTGGCATGTGAAAACAATTGCCTCTGGTCAGTGTTGAATGCAGAAGCAGCTGGTTGAACAATGGTGATTCATCTGCCATTCTAATGTACACAAAACTGCTTTAGATGTGCTCAGTTTTCACCAGACTACAAGAAAGTTCAGTAATGAAGTGATCAAGACTTGCTGTACTCTTGTTTCTGAGAGAAGCCAAGGTCTTGTTTCTGTTCTCAGATTCCTGACTTCAGCCTTTGCCAGCAGGTCTGTTACCTCTGCGTGTTACACCATCAACACCCGTGCTAAAAGCACTAACATTTCGGATTCCTCTGCCAGTGGTTTAACTTCGTGAGCATGACACCAGAAAACAGTGGCCTTTGGTATCAATAAATACCTCATTGCAGATTTGTTGGAAACTGCTGAGGAAGGGATCAGAAGAAAGAGGAAGGAGCATGGCTTAGGACTAGGGGAGAAATTCCTTGTACTGGATGTAGTGTTGAGGTTCACTGTGGATGTTGTGAAAGGATAAAATATTTTTCTTGCTCTCCAGCAGACAAATGTCATCTAAACAGTACACTGTTATTAAGGAATAGCTTGTGGAAGGAATTTCTGTAACATCTCTTTGGTGGTCTGGCTGTTTTTAAAGCATGCTTATTATTTCTCCGTGCCTTGATTTCCTAAATGTTGTCAAGTGTTAGGCTGAGGTATTGAAACTCCGAGTCCAGCTGATTAATAATGTATTAATTATAATTAGGACAGGGATTACTTTCTTTTTAAGAGCCAAATCTAGCATTTTAGAGTTAGATTTGCTTCTGAAACTTCTTATCAACCAGCCTGAAGTAAAAGTACAGAAAATTCTTAGTTGCTTCCTCACCTTGTCCTTTATTTTTACTTACATATGGTGATATGCTTTGAGCTTTAATTGAGCAACTTGACTTAAGTACCACACATTTATGTGTTTTTTGTCAAATTCTTAGACTATGTGACTGTCTACTCAACAAAATTAGACTTGGTAGTATTAGTTAATTTAGAGTACTTTTGGATGTACTTAGTAGTTTTACCTGCTTGTATGTGTTTTGTAAGCTGAATCTACTGCTTTTTGAACATCTGGATTAGTAGATCACTGAAATAACCTTGATTCTCTTTCTTCACTCTCAGAAAGCTTTCCTCTTTGAGGTCACTTTTAATTGGAATACAAGACTATTCACCCAAACTCTTTTGCCACTTGTAGAATAAGTTTACAAATCACTGTACAGGTTTATTTCTGTATATAGAATAAACTGTCAGCTTAGTTATTTAACTCTAGTTTCTTTCAACACTGGGAAATGCTCGTTTTTCCTCTATTACCTTTTACCAGCTTTTTAAGTTTTCTTTATTAGTTCTCTGTTTTGTTGCTCAAGCAATGCCTTCCTCATCTGGAGAAGTTGTGTATGCCAGAGGAGTTCTGATAGAGGTGACTTGCTTAGCAAAACATGTAGAACAGTGGAGTATCATGAAACAGGTTCTTGATTTCCCTCAAACTAACACCTGGAGATCTTCAGTTTGGTGGATTGATTCTTAGACCTGTGGTATCCTTTCCCTTTTCTAACAAAATACATTTTCTGATCCAATCAGAATGCAAGTTGCGTTTGCCACGACTGGGATGTGTATGATGAGTTTTCATGTATGTTGAAATGGTGATGACCAAAAATATCACAAGATGATTTTACAACTTCTTTCTTGTTCTTGTAATTCTAGGAGACTCTGCAGAGGATTGTCAGTACTCTAGTAAACAAAAATGATGAAATTCACAACTTCATCGACATGCTGAACCATACAATATCAAACGTTCAGGTACATAATATATTAAGGCTCATAGCTTGTGACTGAGAGGGCAGCACCTTTCCAGTTTTGTTAGTCCCAAACTGGATAGTGTCTAAGGCATGGGCTGTAAGAATCAAGTTCAAAATACATCTGCATGTTGGAAGTCTGTCTCTAGATAAAAGGCATTGTGGTTTTGCATCTCACAAGAAAAGCTGTTGTAGAACTTCATTTGTGTGGAAGAGAGAATCTGGATTCTGATGCAAGATCTCAGACTCCTGTTAAATGGAAGTACTCTGTTTTTTTAGACTTCTACTCTGTTTGGGAAGCTGAAAAATGAGAGCATCCTGGTACTTGAGAGAATATTATTTGCTCTTTCGCTTTTTGGTAGTTGCAAATTGTTGGGCTTAAGCTGAAAGTTTGGCCTAGCTGTTAAAGCAGAAGGGTGAGGTTTAGGTTCTTTTAGTCTGTCAATCAGCCGTAAGTTGTTTCATGCTAAAGCTGAGACAAATTAACTGTAGAAATGGAAATTGTCCAGCAAATCTTTAAATTGATGTCTTGAGTGCGGCTTTTAGTATGAAATGAAATCACTTTACATGCAACTGGATAACTACCTCCTTCCAAACATCTAGCAAGCCATGTATAATTGGGAAGCCATGTATAAGGAGGGAAATCAAGGCTTTTTTTGGCATGGAACAAAGCTGCCAGGTATGCTGGTTCTGTGCAAGTCTGAGTATCATGGAATTTTCATGGGTTTCAGCATCCAGAGTCCCCCTGTAGAGTCTGCTTAGGATTTGTCCATCATTCCTAATGCTTTTTTCCTTTTGATAAGTTGAGGGGCAGTCACAAGGTCATGACAAAACATGTGTGGGCAAATAACATGAGTTTCAGTCTAAAAGGCTAGTTTGCATTGTTTCCAGTGTAAACAGCATTTTCAGTTCTCTTCTTAGGTAAACTCTTCCAATGCAATTAGTGAGCTGGATGAAGAATTTGATGGTCTGTATTCTGTATTGCATGAGATGAAGGGGAGTATGGCCAACACTATCCAGCAAGAAGAGGCTCGTAAAATTCAAGCTCTGCAGGTAATTATATAACCACATATGTAAAATTCTTTTAAACTTCCTCTGTTCCCATTCCTCTGCTATTCCCATCTGTCATATAGCAATATTGATTTTCAGGATTGTCTTGTGACGGTTCTGGAGCTGGTTGGGGATAAAGTCACTGCCTTTGTCAAGGCTACTGCTACATTAAACACTGTCATTCATAGATGAGTAGTATGCAGTTATGTAAATAGAAATTGTAATGCACAAGAATATAAGCGTTTATTTCTTTACTTCTGAATTCCTGATTTTTTTCTTCTGGGAGAAACAGGCCTTGAAACTAAATCTGGCTTTTAAATGAGACTTCACCACCTATCCAGCTTTTTCCTCTTTGGAGTTGTAGAGTGTGGCATGTATCACTGTGCACTTGTCAAGCATAGTGAAATTTTGGTTGCATGCTCTGTCAGAGGTAATCACCTTAATTATATAAGGTAATAAGTTGTTACAAATGCATAATAAAGCCATGTCGTTTATAGGACTGGTACTTCATAAACCACTTTTTTAAATGTGAATACATCAAATTGTTCTCTCTGTTTTTGCTTCAGGATCAGCTTAGCCAGTGTAGTCACGCCCTGGAGAGTTCTGAAGAGCTGCTGGAAATTGCTGTGCAGTCTCTGGACATAAAGAACCCTGCGAAACTCTTAGAGGTAGAAAACATTGAGCAGATGGGCATAAGGCAGATGTTGGTATCCATCTCCATTTGAAATATCCTTTGCATTACTCTCCTGAACCCTGTAAACTTACCAGCTGTACTGACAGTAAGGATAGACAGGCATATAAAAATACAATTATTGCTTTGTTGAAACCAAGTCAAGCACTACAGTCTTGAATTTTTATGCAATTTCTAACAAAATAAGGGTTGTTTTTTCACTTAGAGGGAGCAGGGAAGGAAAGCAGTGCCTTCTCTCGAATGACTGCCATTGTTAAGCAAACTTGCACTGATGAACACAGGAAGTGAAGGTGAAATAAATCTCTCTAAAGCTGAGTGAAGACTTGGAAAATGTGTGATGGCCAGCACTCCAAGTCACTCAAAGTGTCCTGTCCATTCCCAATGCTGTTCCCTGACACTTGCAGACAGTCTCTGAATTCTGTCTGTAGGTGATAAGTTGTTTGTTTTGCAGAACTTGATGCAAACTGTGGATCTTTAATTTGTAACCCTGAACTCTGCAGCTGTGCTGAATGATCTTGCAAAACTGGATTCAGTTCAGAACTTAGCTTAGTTTGAAACTGAATTCTGTATATTTACCAAAACCTTCCAATACATTTGTGTACACAAGAGCCTGGATTTGGGCCTTGCATTGTGATACCAATACAGATAATTTGTTCTTTACCACAGCAGATTTGTAAATCAGGTAATGTGTATCTGACTGGAAGAGTATGCTTGTAAGTTCATGCAGCAGTTCCCCACATACACTTAATCAGTACACTAATGCTTGCTACAATAATCCCTGTGGTAATAGTGGGATCAGCCACACCAAATCCAAGGCCAAATTACGTCTTCCTGCATTTTAGCAGGAACAAGGACACAAATCTTGTTAAAAGAGCGAGGAGGAAAGCTGTCTTACTGTGTCAGTTTTACCTTTTGGCAGCATGTTTGTGTGCTGTCCTGCTTTCTTTCTGTCAGCTTTGATTTATGTGGCTTGAAGAACAACAATTCCTTAAGCTGAGCATTTTTCGTAGGACTTCAGTTAGAGTTGTCCTCTCTGTCTTGTCATTTTTTACACTTTATGTGTAAAAAATAAAGTTAGCTCTATGCAGAGTGTAACGTAGTGCTCTTTTCCAGTGAAACAGACTATGGAAAGCTATTTGAGTGTTTGCAGGGGGGAAGGTCTCTCTTCAGATTTGGAGCCTGAAGCTTACAATACCAAAATCCAATTCAATGAACTCTTAATATATAGGATATGATACTGGTGTTACACTAACCAGCACTTCTGCATTTGGATATGGCATTTTAAGGTAATATTGCCTTTGCTATTAGGCAGACAGTTCTATTACTCTACTAGTAAAAATAGCAAGTGTTCCTGAAGGGACAGCTCCAGCCCTTGCTCTTCTGTCGGCATGGATTTTCTTTGGATACTCTAGGAGTGTTGTGAAGTAGCTCTGTTTATCTACAGCTGTCATAGAATCAGCCCATAACTTCTACAATAACTTGGTTTTGAGGTAAAATAAAACTACCTCTTTAATTAAATTATTTCTAAACACTTGTTTTTTTCCTGCTTCCCACTTTTGGAATATACAATTGGTTTTGTAGCAGGGACAAAGTGACTTTTTTTTTTGTATTGAGTGTGACTTGTAATTAGTGAAAAATTTGGAAGTTCTCCACTTTTGACTTCAAACTGGGAACGTACTTGATGTTTCTTGTCTCCTCTTTGGAAGGAAAAACAGTTCAGCTGAATGGCAACTGCATCAAGTAGCAATGTTAGCTTCAGTCATGGATAACAGAATAACTAGACCATCGCTACTTCAGCAATAACACCTTGTTTTAGGTTTGTTCCTCCTCTTGGTGAAGGACAGGAGTTTCTGTCTTTGCAAATGCCAGTTAGTCTTTATCTTTGAAATATGTCATCTTCACTTCTGCATCTGCTTCAGGAGTATCATTTAAGTGCTGGGAAGAACTATGTTCTGTCATTTTTGAATAGTGGCACAAAGAGACAATGTTTAGGAAGTATTGTTGCAAATGTTTAATAACTTTCAGGGTAAAAGTTAGAGCAAGTCCTATTTTTTCTTGTTTATCAGAGCATACATCCTATGATGTGTAGCCAAACAAGCCGTGTATGGTCACATGCCACTAAGAAGCACTTCATAGCTTCACAGAAAATACCATGGTAGCTAAATGTTGCTGATTTAGTCCTGTAGCTCCTTTAAAATGCGATGGGGAGTAGATTTCTCTTTGTTGGTTCAGTTAAAAAGACAAAGTCACAGCCAGAAGTCGAGTAATTTGGACTTGGTTTGGTGTGGTTCTTTAAATCAGTCTTTTTTTCTGAGGTGAGATGCTGTTGCCATGCTAACCCATGCTATTAACATGTTTAATGGAACAATCTATTTTGATAAAAATGTTAAGCTCATTTTGATCTTCAAATCTGAGCAATACAGCGGAGATGGTTCTCAGCCTTCTTGCATGTCACTGCCATGGATACTTGCATGGAAATACTAACTACTTTTTCTTTCTCTTCTCCCTGACATGCATCAAGGCTGCCAGACAGATCAAAGATAGGTACAGTACAAAATCTTTCACTTTTCTGTCTTTGAATTAATCTTATCCTTGAAAACACATTTATTTTGAAAGGGCCATAGTCAGCTTAAGTCAAATTTCTTGACTCTTCCCTAAGTGTTAGCTATCACAACTCTTGAAAGAGAGCTAAAAACTTCTGTGCTACTCATGTAGTGTTTTTCTTGGCTTTTCATATCTTTAGATAAATACAAATTTTTAATGAAGGGAAATAGAGCTCTGTATCAGCTACTGCTATTATGATTACGTCTTTAAATATATATACATGTATATCAATTATTTTTAATAATAAGCTTATTAATACCTGGTGCCTGAAATTTAATGATGTTTCAAGCTGACTCTGACCCTTTAAGTTGTGAGAAGATATTATTTGTCTATTTTTTAAAGTGCTTAAGGAGTTTTGCTAGCTAATTTTCCTTCTAAATGTCAGAAGTCTTGTAGCCATTAAAATATTTCTGGTGACATCACTCTGACTAATGACAGTGAAATTATTATTTCTCGTAGCTTTTTTTTTGAGCTGTGTTTTCAAACTATTGTTTAAAAAGCAAAGCTTTGCTGTTTCAAAATAAATGCTAGGGCCATTTTTCCTTCACTTGGAAGAATATTAGCTATATTCCAAGAGTCTGACCTTCTGGTTCAAAAACCTTACTATGATGTGCATAATACTTTGAAAGGCAGCTGATGGTGTTTTCAGCATATGTTGCTCTTATGGACCAAATAGTTTGTCTTTCAGTTTAGAGGTTTTTCAAGGAAGGGTCTTATGGACTAAATTTTCTTAAGTTCTGTGTAAAATGAGTAATTGCTAGAGAAATAAAACTTTGCATTTCGAAGGGTAAAGATCCTTAACAAATCAGAGGAAAAGTGGATAGTGGCAGTGATGGGAATCTTAATACTTTTTATCTGTAGTAGTTTCTGGTTTCTTGAAATGCTGTATCGCATCATCCTTTGTGGTTCTCTCAAAGATTGGTGTCTCAACAGAAGTTAAAAAGCTTTCTGAAGCCGACTGCTCCCTGGTGTTCCCCTACTGCTAATCAGAGGATTATTTTCCCTTAAGGAGAGATTTACTCTACCCATCTGTCTGAGCAGTGGAATGTGCCAAGCAGCCCATACAGAATTTCAGAACATGAACCGTGTCTTGGGAAATCAATTGCCTTGACTTTTATGATATTCATTTCAGTCTTGTGTCCCAAAATTGTAATACTTGTCACTCCTAATAGATATATCTATATATATATATATATATAGATATATATAAAATATATATGTCTTTAATATTGATATTTCCTCCCCCTTCCTCACTACCAGATTTTTTGTTTTTCACTAACATGATCTCTCTTGCATGCTAGTGAAGTACATGGTACCTCACAGGAAGTGATATGAACTAGGTATTCTAAAGGTACCCACACATCTGTGGGTGTAAAATAAATTCAGGTATTTACAGTTGACTTTTGTGGTGTGTGTAATACTTTATTGTTAAGAATTTATATTTTTTTTAAGTGGGATTAAATTTTATATTTTTTTAAGTGGGACCTGTGTGCTGTTGGATTCAGTGTTATTCAAATTCTTCTGCATGGCCTGATGTCTTCAGAGCCAGAGAACTATTCTAGAAACTTGTCCTTATTTTTAGTAGTGTAGCTGGAGTACAGAAATATCTTGGGAGTATTCAGAGCAAGTACTGAGCTAAGATTTCAGAAGTGGAAGTGGGAGCACAGGATCACAGGGTGGATCATGGAGGGAGTGACCACAGTGGGTCATCTGGTCCAGCCTCCCTGATCCAGCAGGGCCATCACAGAGCACCTGACTCAGTATTGTGCCCATACAGTTCTGGAATATCTCCAGTGAGGGAGATTCCACACCCTCTCTGGGCAGTCTATTCCAGTGGTTGGTCACTACACAGCAAAGAAGTTCTTCCTCATGTTCAGGTGGAACTTCCTGTGCATCAGTTCCTGCCCATTCCTCTTGTTCCATTGCTGGGCACCCCTGAGCAGAGCCTGGTCTGTCCTCTGACCCCTCCCTGCAGACACTGACAGACATGGATGAGGTTCCCTCTGTGTCCCTTCTCAAGACTGAACAGGTCCTACTCCCTCAGCCTTTCCTTGTCAGAGGTGCTCTGGTTCCTTAATTATCTTTGTAGCATCTGCTGGAGCCGCTCCAGGAGCTCCATGTCTGTCCTGAGGAGGTTGACATAGCACTCCAGATGTGCCTCACAGGGCTAAGTAGAGGGGCAGGATCACATCCCTGCCCTGCTGGTGATGCTCTTCCTGATTCACCCCCAGATGCCACTGGCTGCCTTGGCCCCCATGGCCCTCTACTGGCTCAGGGACAGCTTGTTGTCCACCAGGACCCCCAGGGCCTTCTCCGCAGAGCTGCTTCCTAGCAGGTCAACCCCCAACTTGTCCTGATGCCTGGTGTTATTCCTCTCAAAGTGCAGGACGCTGCATTCCCTTTGAGTTTCAGAGAGTTCTTCAGTGTATCTTGTAAAACATGTCTAATATGTTCACATTGCAATCTGTGGTTTAAACATTTCTTCATATCCCAATAAGATCAGACATAGATATGAAATCAGCATAGTCAGCTTGTTCACTGCTGTTTAGAAATGCCTAAATATGATCCTGAGTCTATGATGCTTTAGATTTTTCACACTTATTGATTTTATGTCAAGTGATAGGGATTTTATTTTGTCTCCTATCCAAGCTTCTCAGGAGTAAAGTTTTAAGCTCTTCTCTAGTTGCCCCTAGTATTTATTTGCCTAGTAATATGGAACACCTGGTAGCTTGCACTTTTATTCTGAGACAGTCACACCAGCAAAACTTTTTATTTTTGAGTGTGCTAAATGGTAAACAGTTATGTGTTAGAAAAATGTTCTGCTCTTTGATCAGTAGTTTGATGTTAATGATACAGATTATCCAGTTGCTGTTTTGGAAAATGGCTTAAACAATGTAAGATACATTTTTCTAATGCTTCTTTCTTGACTTCAGTGTCACAGTGGCTTCAGCATTCCGCCTCTCCCTGAAACCAAAAGTCAGTGACAGTATGGCTCATTTGATGGTGGACTTCACTCTGGAAAAGCGCATGCTCCAGGCTGTGAAGTTTTTGCCAGGTAAAAACTGTATGCACTGGGTTTAATTTATTATTACATGAAACAACCAAATAAAAGAAAACTGCACCTCTTGCACCCTTTTTCAGAGTACCTAAACTCATTCTTACTCATTGCATGTTAAATTGAATACCTCAAGGGTAAGAGTTTTCTGGGCTTTTGTTAATTTTTACATACAACAGGATTTTGGAAAATAACATTGACCTCAGAAGTGAGAATTAGTCTTCCAGACTGTGTTTTTTTTCTGAATTGTCAGTTCTCTGTACTTTGTGAAGTTACCTGAAGTTTCTCTTGATGCTCAGTGACACTCCAAAGTCCTGCTCCTCTGCAGTAGTGTTATGGATAGAAATATAAACTAATTGGTCGCTTTCAAGAGTGGTGAAATGGTCTGAAATATGGGAAAGAGATAGTCTACTAATGCTGTGATATTACCATAATACAAAATGTGTATTGATGCATCTGTTCCTGACAGTAAACTTCGGTGCATTAGACCACCAAAGTATGTATCTTTAATGTCTTTTTATTCATATTGCTTCCCTGTTTAAAACACTTTGCCCTTGACTGTTACCAAGAATATATTGACAGGAATACTGCTGGCAGGGATGCAGATTGTTCCATCTCTGGGTCACTGATCCAAATCTGTTAAGGACTTGGCAGCATTAGTTTACATCTCTGCCCGTTTGCCTTGGATGTTGCAGATACAGTATGTGGTAGCAGGTGTAGTAAATGACCGGTGTTATTCCTGGTGGTCGGCTACCAGTGTCCAGGCAGAAATTTTCCTTCTAGTCTTAGACTCTGTGTGTCAATCATTGCTCTGTATTCCATCACTAAGGGAGCAGGGTATGTAAGCTCATCAGTGTACCTGTTTAACAGGAACGGGAGTATAAAGATCTAACAGCAAGTGTGAACAAAGTCTTGTGTCTAGATAAAGGTATTATTTAGTATGACCTTTCTTATACATGGATTTTCCTTGTTAAATACATAGGAATTTAAATTGTTTGGGCTTGTGATTTTTTTAAATAGGAAAGTGGACTGTCTGGGTATAAATCTTGCTTTTTTTTTCTGCTATAGTTCCAAGCTTTCAAATTACTCAGACACGAAATACTCATAGCTTAAACTGTTGCAAGCAACTTTGCACTGAGCATTGACAGGCCTTCATACATCATGAAAAACTAATGTCCTAGTATGGGAAGTTCAAAATGGGTTTGGTGGTGTGGTAATTTGAACACTGCTTGCCAGAGAATTATGCTGAAGGCTTGGTGTCACCCCAGGCACATGTAAGACTCTATTTGGTATCTTATGACAAAAATAACAGGAGTAAGTAGCTAAACTTAAAGGTATAGGAGCTGAATTGCTTGTCCTAATCTTGATTTTTTTCTTTTGCCTCTTAAGACATCTTATTGAATTAATTTCAAATTATTGCTGGATGACTTTGATGGCAAATGCATGTAATTAACACTTGAGCATGTGTTGTAGTTTAACCCCAGCAGGCATCTAAGCACCACAGAGCTGCTTGCTCACTCTCACCTGTCATGGTGGGCTGGGAAAGAGGATAAGAAAGGTAAAAGTGAGAAAAGTTGGTGATTGAGATAAAACAGTTCAGTAGATAAGTTCACCTACACACACAGCTTTTGCTTTATCTCCATCATGGGGACTTGGGAGGACAAGATGCCATCACCCTGAACATTCCCCCTGCTTCCCTTCCCTGCCCCCGACTCCCTCCAATTTATGTGCTGAGTGTGACATCCTATGGCCTGGAATATCCTTTGGGTCAGGTGGGGTCAGGTCTCCTGGCAGTGCTCCTTCAGCTCCCTCACTGACAGGGTGGTGTGATAAGCAGAAGAGGACTTGATGCTACTCAAATTAACTAAAACCCCTGTGTTACCAAAACTGTTTTCATCACAAATCCAAAGCACAGCACTGCACAAGCCTCTGTGAAGAAATGTAACTGTCCCAGCTACAACAAGTGCAGACTTGAATATTTTTTGTTTTCAGTCTCTTCTGTGCTGCTCACTTGTTCTCAAGTCATTGTGAAGGGGAATCATGGATAACAATCTGTTCAAGAAATAGTTATGCAGAAAACTGCAAAAAGGCAAATGTGTATGTAATTAGGACTTGGTCACTGGGACCTCTACAGAACAGCAGTTAAGGGTCTGAGGAGTATGAAGAGATGATTTTTGACGAAAAAAAAATCTGCTGGTCTATCAGTTTCACAGATGCATCAGGATTATCCTTTTTTTAATGCTCCTGCTTGATACACTGACATGCAGGCCACTTTCATGTCTATTTCAAGCTTTTATCGATGCTGAAACAAAGGAAAAGATTTTTGCAGAATCTTCCTCCAAAAAATGTAAACAGTAAGACATCTTTGTCACTTCCTCCAGCTAAAGTCTTCATTGAATGTACTTGACGCACTATAAATAGTATGTAAATGCCTTCTTTTGCAAAATGTTTTCCACAGGCTGAAGTGCTCCTTGATTTCCTGGAAACAGACTTCTGTTGTATATAAACAAAACTTTAGCCTTTAGTGGATCTTAGGGATTGTTTTCCCTTCTTTCAAGACAAGGGGTGAAAAGGAAAGAACATTAGGTGACTGTGGAGTGCTTAGTGGGACATACTATGTATCACTACAGACAGTATAGTGATTTATAGGAAATATAAGTGATGCTATGTGAGGGCTGCATCTGTACTTACCTTCCAAAGACTCAGAAACAGAAGTTTGCTTTTTAATGTTCTCCCTGTGCAGTATTTATTCTAAATGTAGGTTCATAATTGTAAGCCCACCCTACGCTAGCAAGTTCTTCTTACTGCTTCCAAAAGGGAATCAGCCTAACTTGCAGACAAAACAAACACCTGGAAGCTTTGAAGCAGATGCTCACTCTAGAGCTAATGTGTACTTCTCTTTTAGTAAAATACATGTTAAATAGAAGAAATGAGAAACAAGCCTAGTCTTCGATTATACTTTGCTAATAAAACAGATCCTCTAAGAGGAAGGAGTTTTTCTAGGCCAGGGGCAACTTCTGGATTCTGTAAATCCAAAGTAATACTCAGTCCATTGGCATCTTCAAACTGACCTGTGTGCTTGTGCAGTCCCTAAAGCTCCAGAGATAGATGTAGCAGCATGTCTGGTTGCTGATAACTGCATAACAGTATCGTGGAGGATGCCTGAAGAAGACCCCAGAATTGATCATTTTGTACTGGAGTACAGGAAAACTAACTTTGATGGGCTCCCTCGGCTAAAAGGTGAACAACATTGGGAAGTGATCGACTACATCAAAGCCTCTCAATACACGTTATCAGGTAAAGGCCTTTTATACTCCAAACACCAGAATATCAATATAACTCTTTATGCTTGAAAGTTGTGCAAAATACCCCTTTTTCTGCATGTAATGAAGCTTCCATTATATCACACTGGTCTTGGGTGCTTTGTACAGTAATAACCCTGTCTTTTATTTTGACTTCGAGGTTTTGTAAAAAATCATGTGTTGCTTAAAATCAGCATGAACTTTAATTATGTTTTTTGCAGATTGAGGTAAATGCAAGACAGCTGCATGGAATAGGCGTTAGTCTTGTAAAAGTTGTTGGTAACCAGTGTAATTTCAGGTTTCTAAACATTTGCTTTTCAGGTCTGAAATTTGATACAAAATACATGAACCTTAGAGTACAAGCTTGCAACAAAGCTGTAGCAGGGGAATACTCTGATCCCATAACTCTGGAAACCAAAGGTAAAATTTGAAAGACTAACCTTAGCTGTAGTGAAAAACCTGTACTTAAACTTTCTGCCTTTATGAACCTGTATGTTGAATCTGCTTCTGAACAAGGACTGCTGAAACACATCCTAAGTAGAGGGGGAAACAACTATCTCTGTAAAGGATTAAGAAGCATATTGGCACGAAGCTGTGCTTTCAGCATTCAGACCCTAAAAAATGGGATAATGATGTCAACTTTCTCCAGCAGAGCTTGACATTGTCTACTTTGAATTGTGGATTGACAGTGCCATGTGCTCCTACATCATGCCAGCATACAGCAAGAGAAAGATGAATGTTGTGGATGAATGACTCTTGGGGCATCTAAACAGTTGGTGTAGTTATCTGGTTATTAGTGACAGATACAGTTTTCTGTAACTACAAGGTGCTGGAAAGGGTTGGGGATCTTTTGTGTGGGGTTTGGTTTTTTGTTTTTTTTTTTTTACTTCGTAGTTGTAGATTCTAACCACTGTCAATATTAAAAAAAAAAAAAGGAACTTCAAATTTGCTAAAGGTTTATAGTCATTGTGTTCAAAAGTGATTGAGTGAGGACTGTTAGGATGGCTTCCTAACATCATCTTTTAAATAAACTAGCAGAAAAAAATCCTGGAAGTGATGTTTTGTGAGAGAACACAAGTCTTAACTATTAAGGTGGAGATAGTGATCCTGTGGCTTGAGTTACAGCCAGGTCTGTGGTGTAAAGGGCAAAATGACTGGTATCAACAATATAAATTTATATGTAAATTCTTTTACTTGTGGAAGCTATTTCATAAGAACAAAGCTATATGCAATTTGAATGAGCTAATGGGCATTCTGATAACTTTCCTAAAATTATTTTGATACTCTTAAACAACAGTCATTGTCAAACATGCAGAATCCACATAATAGCCACTTACATTCCCTACTCCAGTAACAGAAAAGTAATTCTGGTTTTGATTGTTTGGGCAGTTACCACACTTCCCATATTATTTCCATTATTTATGGGTGAACACTTAGTTCACTTTCTTTATTAATCCACCTATAGAAAACCAGCTTCCTCATCCATGTGATTACCTGACTGTTCCTTAAATTTGTGTACTGTTGAACTCTAAACTCTTGAAAATCACAAATATACTTTCTTTCAGAATCAGACTGTAATATCTGTTGGTGCTCTGACAGTTACAGAGCAGTCTGTAAATATCTTTAGGGAATTTCACCTGTTGTATTAGTTTTGTTTTCTTGCATGAAGGGCTTGGCTGCCACAAATACCAGTTCTGTTCCTGCTCTGTGAATCCTCTATGGTTCTCGTATCTGCAGTTAACTTCACAGTTTAGCATTGTCTGCTACCCTGTCTATTGAGTATTCCCCAAGTTTGAAGTCCTTACAAATCATAAACACCTTGTTGGAGAATCAGTGCTGCAGAGCATGGAAAATAAGCCTACATTTTAAGTAATACATTATTATAAGAATCTTGAGTAGGCTGTAAACAGCAGCAGCAACCACTAGCTGAATTTACCTGCTGACTCTGAAGCATTTTAGAGATGATAATACTTACTTGGTAACCTGTGTACTGAAAGTAGGTTGATGGGCTTTATTTAAAGGGCTCCTTACCTTGATTACAAGTGTCAGACTGAAAAGCTGATTTTTCTATTACATCTAATAATGCTGTGCTGCTATTTTACTGCTGCTTGTATCACGTTCTATGAATAGTCACTGTTGGGACAGAGCATTATGCCATTTCACTGTTTTCTATTTTATCTTGACCAGCATTTTTGTTCAGTTTGGACAGTACTTCATCTCACCCGAACTTGAAAGTTGAAGACACCTATGTTGAATGGGATCCAACTGGAGGCAAAGGCCAAGAAAAAATAAAAGGGAAGGAAAATAAAAATAGGTAAGAGCTCTGCTTTGTAAATGTCTGGGATACCTCCTCTGGCAATTAGAGGGCAGGGGGGAATTAAAGCACTTGAGGACAGCGGAACATGAGAGGAATTCTTATTCAGAAATCTTTCTCCAGAAGAAATTTTTATTTTTTTTTCTTTCCCTTCTCCTGTCACACAGGTGTGGAGGCTAGAATTGTGTCATAGTTGTTAAATAATATTATTTTATTTTAAAAATACATTTGTTAGGCTTATCATTCAAGATTCTGAAGTAAATTGTAGATGTGGTGGATTGACCCTGGCTAGCCACCAGGTGCCCACGTGCTCTGTTGCTTCTCCTCCTCAGCTGGACAGTGAGAGAGAAAATATGATGAAAGGTTTGTGGATTGCAGCTTCCTCCAGGGCACATCCTCCCTGAAAGCCACATTGGTGAGGGAAAGGTACCAATAAACAAACCTGACAGCAAAAATAATGGATAATGAAACATAAGTCTTGTGGAAGTGGCAGAGTTCGTGGTAGATTGTTAGATGTGTGCTATTCTGAATCACTGATTAAATACTGTTGGAAGAATGTTATTAGGTCAGTCTGGTCTTGGCTGAGCCTTGAATATATCCAAGGATGAAGGATGTGTGGATGAATGTGTTAACTCACTGGCCCTCTATTCCGGCCGCCTTCATGGGAGGGGAGGAATAGCCTGATACCTGACTGGAATTTCCTATTGTGCAATGAGTACCAGGTGCCTCTCAATATGCACTCCTCCTAGAAAAGCCTGGCTTGATCTTTTCTGTTCCTGTTACATCATTAAAGACAGCAGTTAGCTTCTGTCTTCCTCAGGCTGAGCAAACCCAGTTGTCTTTTGACTGTGCCCCAGTCCCTTAATTGGCATTTAAAAAATGAGGATAATTTACTGTAGCAATTGAACAGTTCTTTAATGCCTACTTATTTCTGTCGACAGTGGCCAGAATCCTCTGCTGAAGAGCAATAGAAGGTGATAATATATCTCTTACTCCTAGGATCTAGCACCTAGTTTTGTTGGGGATCTGTGCTACTTTCCTTTGCTTGATGTCATGAGAAACAAATCTAATAGCCTTTATCAGTAACAGTGCACATTCGCCTTTTAGAAGTTATTTGGAAGTTTAATTTGGATTTGTAGAGATTATGTTTATTATACATTTTCCAGTGACTGGAAGAAAGCCCTTCTGGAAGGATGCATCCTAGTGTGTATGAAACCTAAACTATAGTGGTTGGAAGAGCATTATGTATTTCAATGTTGATACAAAGGTCCCTGTTATTTACAGACATATTGAGGCTTACTTACAGGATGACTCACTATGTGTTTTTACAAACGTAGTAAAGATTTCCTTTCTGAAAACTTGAAAATATTTTTTTGGTTCTCATTTTTGAATCTGAAAACCTCTTTCCATCTGAACTTGTTCTGTAGCTTTTACTAGACGTCACAGGGTAAGAGAAGTAGGTGTTTTTACAGGCTCAAAAAAGATGAAGTTTAGCCTGATGACATGTAAAAGTCTTCATAGCTATTCTAATTGCAGAATAAATTGCTCAAATGAGAGAGCATCTTTTTCGAGTTGTAAAGTTAGGTAAAATATTTTCCTATTCTTTGTGCGTTTGTGGGTTTCTTAGGGTAAATTTTTTTCTTTTGTTTTAATAAAACCCCTTTTTGAGAGATTACTTCTGGTTTTGCTCTCATTTTTTGTAGTGGTTTAGAAGTTGTGGGGACAAAAGACATGCCTGGGTTCCTAATTCCTTGTAGGTTTTACTTCCCCATGTTCATCTATCAGGTGGATCTACCTTTGACTTGAGATCAGCAATAAAGAAAAGCTTGTGTAGGCAAAATAAGCTCTTGAAGTTGCACAGGGTCAGTACTACACTGCACTACAATACAACACTACACAAAGCATATCAGTTTCTGCTAAACTAAATTTTAAAAGTGTCTTGGCCAACTCTGGGAATCTTATACTTTGGCCTTTCTTTGTAAAGCGCTTTCCTAGTTCTTGCCTTTGCTTTGGTAGAAAGACATGGTCACATGTTCAACTTTACAACTCAGACCAACCTTTTCTAGCAGGAGATTTAAATGACATTTATTTTGGGAGGAGGCTTTTGTTGCCTGTTAAGAGCATCTGTGGAATGTCTACATTAGAAGGAAAATTTGGAGTTGGCTCCATAGTAGGTGGGGAAAAAATTGCATTGTAATTGTTTTAATGCACAGTTTTTAAGGGTTGGAAACACACAATGGCAACAAAATGCTTACTTATCTGTAACTTACTAGACTAGAAAAAAAGCCTCTGGATGACTTCTGATATCCGTCCTTGACCCTTTTTCTCCAAAAGAGAATACGTATTGCTTGGAGTATGTCTTGTATGATGAAACGGATGAGCAGACAGGGACTAACTGCAGCGCTGTAGACAACAATCCTAAACCCATGACATAGAATATTTGGCCACCAAATAGTGGAAGAAATGTGTCAGTTACTGGCTGTTAAAGACTGTGCTGTATTGGAAAATGGGCACCAAACTGCTATAAAACTTGCTGCCTTTTCCTATTGCAAGGGAAACTTAAGCACTGTGAGGGGAAAAAAAAGCCTGAAAAACTGTTTTTTGAAGCTTTTATGTCAAATATTTAATGTAACTTTCTCAATTCTTAAAGGCTATTAGATTTTGAGAGGACAAAGCACATGCAATGGCCATTTACAGACTTGAGCAAAATAAGTGATATTGAGAACCTTTTAATGCTTTCCTAACCTTGAGAAAATACTAGCAAAGTACCTGCATTTTTTTTCTTATGGTGATTCTCTAAATGGCCACATTGCTTTCTGCATAACTCATTTATCCTGGATCTAATAGAAAATTTTGAGCAGCATTTGTTGCAAGTGTGAGTGGAAGATGTCTGATGCCCACGAAGCAGGATGCAATCTGCAAATAGTTCCCCCTGAAATTATGCTTTAATTCTTGGCTTTGCTTTTTTTTCTCCCGCTCCCCCCATGCTATCACTTGTTAACTTTTTATTTGGTAAGTAAACTGCAGTATCCTCCATGTTTACAAAATTCAAAAGTACTTGATGTGGTGCACCTGCACAATATTACACTTACTCCTTTCATGTAACTCTTGTCTGCAGCTTGCAAACATAGCTGTCTTCTGATCACTGTTGTCTAATTTATGTGCTGAATGGTGATGAGCAACTTTTTCATCAGTGATTTCTTGTAGAATTCTGTAACTGGAATAGAACAAACCTAGTCATGAACTGGATTTTAGCATACTTATGTATGAAAGCTTAATATAATTCAGTTTTTGATTCCCATGTGGCCTTTTTTAATGATGGTATTAAGCAAAAAGGGACCCTTTCTAATCCTTTCTGAAATGCTATTTGAAAATAACTCCAGAAAACTCGAAATCAGCATTGAGTGAAGCGGAAAGGAAACAAGCTGTATTAGTGACATTAAAGTAGCAAATAGCTTTACCAAATATTAGCTGAAGGATAAGTTGGAGAGAAAACTCTTGTGTGTGGTAACTCTTCTGAGGCTAATGTGTTGTAGACTACAGGGAATGAGAAATTGAAAATGACTTCTCAAGGGTATTTCAGAGTCTGATTTTGTACTTATTTGGGGTTTTTTTGTCAGTGAAATTAATCTCTAAATTGCATAGCCATTTCTGAGAAATTAAAATTCTTTGCTACTGATTGCCTTTAAAATAGTAATCAGATGTGATTTCCTGGATACTGAGGAATATTGCAGATAGCCTTCACTTGGTTGAATGGTTAAATTGCTGAGAATTGTTTTCGAAGGTCTAACAGAGGTTAAAACCTCCTTAGGTTAAAATTATTCTTTTATACAACTGATTGCTCATTAGAATATTCTCCAGCATGAAGTGTTTCATTCAAACCATGTGCCACACATCTCGTTTTATCCCTGCCACTCCTGTGTCTGTTCCCAGCTGCCTTTGAACTTGTTTGTTACAACATCTTGTATTATTTTTCTGGCTGTCATCTCTTTCCTCCCAGTCCTTGTGCATGTGAGCTGTTAAGAGCTACTAAGTGGCTGAACTAATGTGTTGTTTCAGTAGCTTTGCCTGTCTCTGATTGACTCGGGAACACTTAAATGTGCCTTTCTGTAGCTGTGTCCAAATCTTGAGTGGTTCATCTCTTTTTAGAAGCAATGCAGCATCTCCGAAGAGAGCCACCAACAGCCCAAGAGCCTCTGCCAGGGGCAGCAGAGATCGCTTTGCTGGTGAATCCTACACAGTGCTGGGTAAGGTAGACTTGTTTGCTCTCCTAGGGGTGTGATGCTGTGGAAAGGGCAGATGAGGCAAGAATTTGAGGGA
Source organism: Oxyruncus cristatus (assembly GCA_013399855.1). Lineage (NCBI taxonomy): Eukaryota > Metazoa > Chordata > Aves > Passeriformes > Cotingidae > Oxyruncus > Oxyruncus cristatus. The sequence continues at coordinate 27,035 of VXAY01005679.1, forward strand.
AACTTGACAGTTCGAGGCTGTGTAACTAACGTTGTCCTGCTCCATTTGCCCATAAAACACCAGAATTTTGTGCTACAGTGTCTTCAGGTCTGTTGAAACTTTATTACAAAGTGCTTAGTGACTGATATTCGCTGCTGTTCAATGTAAATTGATGTTCAATATCTATTACCTGATTATAAATACAGTCTCATAGTCTTTTATATTTATATTCTATTGTACTTTTTTATTAATCCTTATAGTTCGATTTTTTTTTAATGCCTTCACTTTAAAATAAAACAGAGAAGACATCACTGATGCCTGTTAGGAAGGTAGCATTGTAAGGTACACTCAATTACAGCAATTAAATGTATTTCTTTTGGTAGGAGACACTGCTGTTGAGAGTGGACAGCATTACTGGGAAGTGAGAGCCCAGAAGGACTGCAAATCCTACAGCGTGGGAGTCACATACAGAAACCCAGGGAAATTTGACCAGCTGGGAAAGACTAATTCAAGCTGGTGCATCCATATCAACAACTGGCTACAAACCACATTCTCAGCAAAACATAATAATAAAGCAAAGACTCTTGATATACCTGTTCCAGACAGAATAGGAGTATACTGTGACTTTGATGGAGGTAAATTACAGTCTTAGGGGCTTAGGTAAAAATTTGATTGTCTGTGTGGAATTGGAGCAGTACAGGGCTTAAGCAGTGCATTACTTCAAGAATTACGATCTGTTATGAAAACATAGACCCAGAGCTGTTTGTATTCTAATTCTTGTAATGTCAAATGACCTGAGTTCATCTGTGTGACAGAACTACTAATTGTGAACTTTTCTGTTTTGTGGACTGTACTTAGAGTGTTCTGGCAAAGTTTTCCCTATGAAAGAATAATTTTTTTTGTAAAAGTTAGACAGCAATAGCATCTAAGCATGTTTAAATGCTAATGTTTAAACTGTATGCCAACTTGTTTTCTTTCTCTTAGGTCAGCTCTCATTTTACAATGCAAACTCAAAGGCGCTGTTACACACCTTCAGGACTAGGTTTACCCAACCATTACTACCAGGCTTCATGGTCAGTATCTATAAAATTTTGTTCAGCTTGTAGCACTGAATTCAGTTTACTGAAGACTTAATTGCTTTGTTAAGAAGGAAACTGGAAGCACTGGTTTTGGCTGACTAGTAATTTTTTAAAAATGTTTAACTCTTTTCTTTTTGATTTCATGTGGTGCTTTCAGTAGCACTCCAGCAGAACTTTGCATGCACACAGGGGCAATTTTAGCTTCAGAAATGCTAGAATGTGTTAGCCTTCCCT
>VXAY01005679.1:33006-45864 GCA_013399855.1 Oxyruncus cristatus
GGTTGTCAGCCCGGTATCCAAGTCACTGTGTCATCCAGGGGCATTCCATTGGAATGATGCTCCAGGGCTGAGCTACCATGGCTTTTAACCCTCAACATGGCTTTTAACCTCAACTCTTGTTCAAAGACTTTTAAAACAAGTCAAACCAGGACCCTTCTGAAGGGAGGCAGCACCTGTTGGCCACAGGTTTTCCAACACTGGTGTCCTGGACAGAAAAACCAACTTCTTCTGCAGTTTTAGTGCTTTGTGGGTCAGTGTTCATAATTTTCTCCATGTTACAGACTAAGCCCTGCTCTTATATCCGCAATGGTTTTTATACCTGCTTTTTATATGCGGAATGCTCAGGAAAATGATTCTTCTGTAACAAAATGAGTTAATTGTTACTGTAAATTAGGTAAATATTACGGTAAATTAATTACTCGTGTGTCTTCATAGTTTACAGTTGCAACAGAGGAACTCCTTTTATTTTTACAGAAAAACAGTGTAGGTATCAAGTTTCCTGACTTGGGGGGGGGGTGTATTTTTTTTTTCTTTAATAAATGCAGGGAGTTTTAGTGCCAGGTAGTGCTGCAACCTTTAACTTCTTTATTGCAGTTTCTGATGGTTAAACACCAGGGCTATGAATGAGAGATTCTTCCTACTTTTAAAAAGCATAAACGCTGAGCCACAAGCTGCACTGACCTTAATCTTTAAGCTTGAATTGTCTAGGATTACACCTGGAAAGACTGAGGCACAGTCCTGCTGTCTCTCTTCCCCAGTGGCATTTGCCTGACAGTGTTTGTCATCTACCTCTTTTATGTTTGCTGGCATATTGACTTGGAAACCTGAGGCCTCATCACGCAATCCCTGCATGTCTGGAGGTCCCTGAGGCTTGTGTTGTACTTCTAAATATACCAACCGAGGGAAGTTGTTTATGATTTCACATTCAATTCTGTACTTGAGTGACCAGAGGCAAAACCACAGCCATAGAAATCCTAAGCAAGGATTCAGCTGAAACTTTGTTTTTTTCTCATCTTTCTCTCTCTTCCTCCCCATCTTTTTTTTTTTTTTAATAGAATGGAGCAATTTTTTCCAAAGTCAGAGGAAGCCAGTCAGGCCAAGAGAGCACTAGATGGGTATGTACAGTGTCTCTGGTTCATACAGCTCTTCCCCAGGTCTCATCAAGAACTCACATGGAACTGCAAACTCAGGGTCCAATTCTCTTCTCTCTTGATATAGTTCCATATAATAATAATAACAACAACAACAACAACAATTCCAGTCTTCATAACACAGTGCCAGGAGTTCCATTAGGTACTTGAAATGAGACTTTTTTTGTTGTTGTTGTGTCCTGCTTAAGGTTTGCAGGATTGACTACAGCCGACACATCACCTCACCCTTGAGGGGTAATGGGAAACTCAGTTATCATATTTGTAGTTAGGATTTGTTTGGAAACACTCTTACAAAAGTCTTTTGGTAATTGATCTCCTAGTGGAAAAACAGCACAGATGGGTAAAGGGAAGGATGTGCTGGGAGCTGGCTGCCTCTCAGCCCAAATGCAACATGATAACATTGCTAATTGGCAAAATAGCCATTTAAAGGCCCTGTTTCTGCTGAGCAAGAGGGAAGGTGCTTTGGTTAAGAGCTGCTCCTGAACATATTCCAGACCAGCTGCTTCATGGGCTGCTTGCTTGTGCCAGGAATGTCTCACTATTCTCGGAGATGACACCCCTTGGTATTGCCTACCAGGTGCTGGGTGTCACAGCTCCCAGTCTGTGGGCAGGGTTATCCTCAAGGTCTAACTGGCTCTTAACACATCATGAGTGATAAAGCAGAATGTTCCATGGTCCTGCCAGGGACCCACTGCACTCCAAGCTGTCTCCAGAGCCTCTGCAGTGATGTGTCCGAAATACTCTGTTTCAATGTGTTTCTCTTGATGGCTTGACATCAAGGCCATCTCTTTCTACCAGTTACTTAAGTTTCAACTGAAAGCATCTGTTTTCCTGGTGAAGTGATGGGATAAGGGAGGGGAACTAGACACTTTTGCACAGATTTGCTTCCTATTCATCAGTCTTATCTGCCAGTTCCAGTTACAGGTGTAATGTGAGCACATCACTTACCTTTTAGCTCCATGTAGCTGAAATTACTGAGGGTGGCTTCTGCCTGTACCACACAGGTAATTTGGCCTCTGCCAAAACTCCATTGGTCACCCACATCCTGTGCTTGTGTTTTCGCATCTCTTTGAAGCCAGAGCTTTTAAGCCATTGAGTTTAAACATTATATCGAATACATCAACAACATTTTAAATAGTAGGGTGACTATGACTGCTGTCAATGCCTTCTGTGTGCCACGGATGTTTAAATGTGCTTGATTAAAATTCTCCACTGACTCAAGTTAATAAATCCTCTCATCAGACGCAGAGATGGTATAGAGACTGGTACAGCTTTTAACCCCTTAGCACTTGCATCGTACCTTCTCACTCAGTCCTCTCCCAAGTACAGCAGTCCTTGTACCTGAGGTCTGGGCTCCCTGTTTGTGAGTGAGTCAAAAGCCTTGGAAAAGTCAAAGTGTGAACAGTGTCCATGGCCTTTGCCTTGTGGTTATGTGCAGTTTGCCTTTGTCTGGCTTTCCCAGTCACATCCTTGTCCTTCATGTGCTTGCATGGGACTTTCCAGGAGCTGTTGCTCCAGAAGCATCCTGGGGGTTGAGTTTAAGGTGACCAGAGTTTCCCAGATCCTCCTTTTTAAAGATGGCACAAGATGTGCCTTTTCTCAGAACAGCTTCTGATCACTAAGGCCTTTAAAGATGTTGCAGAGAAACCTTGAAATTACACCAGCCAGCTCCCTCAACAGCCACATACACATCACACCTCATTCTATAATCTCTGCTTTATTCAAGTGCTTTCCAACTCAGTCTGGAGTTGAAAAGAATCTTGAGTTTAGCCTAGAATCCTTTCTCGAGTCTAGCACTCATGAGTTGTAGAAAGTTCTGACTGAAGCTGTGAGGTTTTTACTCTAGTCCTAGAGACCTGAAAAGCCTGAGAGCAGCCTGTTCTTCTGAAAGAGAAAACTTCCATTTCCACAATTGTTTGTGGAAGTAAAATATGCAGTCAGCAGATGTATTAGGAAATAAGATTTCCTTCTTTCAGTGGGTTGGGTTTTCTTCTTTCTGTTAGAGTTCTAGTGCTATATATATAATATTAGTGTTTAATATTGACCTTTGTATCCTTAAAGATGGTGTTTCTGTCCTCTGTCAAATAGCACGTTGTTCGGAAGTTCCTAGGATTAATATCCAGCCACAATATTCCAGTGTATTTGATTGATCCTTTGATTCTGGGACTGGTTGATAAAGACATTGAGCAGATCAGAAGCTCTCCTGATGGCCCCAGCCCAGAATGCAAGTACTTCTGTGCTCCAGGAGACTTTACTACGTTTGCACTACTGGACAAAACATGGAAACATGAAGTAAGTGTCTGTCTCCAGTACGCATTTGTGTATTGTAATGCATTCAGCTGTTCTGTGATGCTGTGATGTAGTACTTTCCTGTTTGTATGAAGGCCTCTGAATTAATTTTGTGGTAATATTTTAGCCAGAGGAAACTTTGTTTTAGAATAAAAGTTATCCGGGTACTATCCTGGATGCATTAAGGGTCATTTACAGAGAGCTAGAAGTTTTTAGAATAATCATAAATACTTGCAATAAGAGGCCATGCCAAAAGAAAAGAAAGATCTGTTAGAAAGGAAGAAGGAGAACCTTAAGCCTGTGATGTAGGTGCAGCTGTTATAAATCTGGAGTTTGGGGATTTATCAAGGAGGAAATGCAGGTATTGATGTGACAAGACTGTAAACGTGATCGTAGTCTGCTGGTTTACGTTTCTTTAGTACATCCTTGTATGTAGTACCACTTCACTTAAAGCATTGGTACCTCTGCTTCTCTTTGGTGTTAGGAATTTTTTTTAATGGTTGTGTTAAAAATAGAGATGTAGCTCATGATGAAGGACAAAACTGAATCTAAGATCATCTCATCAACTAGGTCTAACCTGGAAATATTTATTCGATGTAATTTGTACAGACTAAAGATACCAGTGGCAAACTGCTTTTTGCTCTTTTTTTTTTTTTTTAATAGAAAAAGCAGGAGACAGAAATGGTCTGTTACTATTTCACTGAAGAACTCAAGAGTAGTGTCACTCTGAACTTGATCAGCAGTTGTTTTACCCATGGCTGTAAAGGAATTAAAGAAACTGAGAATAAGTTTGTATGGCAGCACAATGATATAAATCCATCTTCTCATTCCTTTGTGGTTCATTGATATCTGTAGCATCTAGAGGAGAAGCCGATATGCTTATATAAAACATTTCAAGGGGGGGGGCAGTTGAAAGGGATTTCAGATGCTAAGTGGCCCATTTCTTACCAGCCAGAGTTTCTTTCCCTTTTTCTATGGCAATATGAAAGCCTGTTACGTGATGCAGTGTTCTTTGTTTGGTCAGATTCAGACAAATATTTATTTGCATTATAAAAGAAGATTTTGCAGTAGTAGTTTTTGTATTAGTGGTGTTGTTATTCAAGGACTTAAGAACACCAAGTTTGGCAGAAGAGTAATTTTAGAGAATGGTTTGAGAATGCAGAGAAGGGTGCTATGGCAAGGAGCAGCCTAGTCCAGGCATGGCTTACAACATTTCTTTGTTGTTTTATTGAATAGTTTGAAGGACAAAATTTAAGGAAATAAGGTGGTTGAAGTTGCTTATGGCTGTTGGTTTTCAAGGTCTTAGAAATTTTCGATTCATTTGTGCTCAAGTCTGATAAAAAATGAAAATGGGGAATAATGTCAGTTAATAGTAAGCAATTTAGCATTTAGTGTTTGTTTCTCTGATCTTCAGCTTGCCCCACCTCCTACCTCTCTCCTTTTTTAGGTAGGCCTTTTTAGAACTGCTGAGAAAATGGGGTTCCAGTGGCTAAAGATTATAAACAAGGATCCCCGCTTGGATGGGATGGATGACCTGTCTGGAACAGAAATTCCCTTGCACTACATATTCAAGCTTGCATCTCATGCCATTCACCTTGTGGTCTTCTATGAGAGGAGTGGAAATTACCTGTGGCATGGCCCCCTGAGGCTCAAGCAGCACATGGACAGAAAGTTTGTGCCCTTCCGAAAACTCCACTTCGGTCGCTACCCGGGAGCATATGAAAAGTGAGTTCAAAACAGCGGAAGGAAAAAGCCATAATGGCACTTCCAAAATAACTTGCTTGTATAAAACTACTCTCTTTCGTGAAGCCAGTTGTAAAACTTAGCTCATGTGTGATTCAGAACCATAAAGTGCAGGTAAAATAAGGTGTGAAGGTAAATCCAGTTCTGATTTACCTGAAAACAAGAGGTTCACACTATTCATAAATTAAGAGCTACATTTTAGGGCAAGTTGCTCTGTAGCCAGATTGAAGCAGACAGAAAGGTGAGAGAAGTCAGAGCAGTCATGAATGAGGTTGAAAGGTACCAGAGAATGTTCTGATATGGTCAGTGGTTTACCATTTACATATTTAAAAGTTTGAAATCTTTTGATAGCCATCTGTGCTATCAACACAGGGGTGAAGTAGAAGTGGCAAGAAATTTATTATTACCTAGTAGATATCACAGTGTATCCAGAAGTTGAGTGTGGGTATGGAACATTAAATGAAAAGGAGAAACAACAGAAATCCATTCAGGAACAGTCCAAATAATCAGTGTTAAAAAATTTGAATAAAGAGAGGTGACATTTGTACCATAAAGACATGTGCCAACCACTGCATCTAACCCTCTTAATGTTCTGAGGGGATTCTTTTCTAATTTTTAAAAGCAAATACCCTCAAAGTACAGGGTAAAATTTGGTTCTTAAGTGCATCCCACAGTTATACAACTAACCAAATACCCTGAATTTTCAAATGCGCTGAACATTTCTGAACAAATTCAGTGCAAGTTGTGAGTCAGTAAAGGAATCAGTGATCTGACAAACTAACTATGGGCTTGTAGGCTTAGAAATACTTTCTAAACAAAATTTTTAAAGTGTAAGGGGAATTTGTTGAAGCTGTTGTTGCTTTGTTTTTATATAATTGGGTTTGGTTGTATTTGGACAAAGGAACCACTGCCTTAAGTGTGCATTAAGTTTTTAACTTGAGTTAGAGGAAGAAGTGCCTTGTGGTTTGTAAAGGAATTAAATGGGGTAATGTGTTATCTTCCTTTCCCTGCAGACCAGAACTTCTGCATGTTTCCATTGACGACTTAAAAGTTCAAATCCCAAAAAATCCGTCCAGTTTTCTAGAGGAGATGTCACACTCTAGATTCCTTGAATGTAGATACAGAGAAGCTCGGGCTTTCTTTCAGGTTAGTGGTAATCAGGTGGTGTCTCTGGGATGTAATGTGTGTTATCACTGGTTGATCCAAACCTAGAAACAGTTCACTGTTTGCCAAAATGGGACTGTTTGCATACCTAAAGCTTAAACACAGACCCTGATTCTCGTTCCATGGAGTGGAAATAGTGGTAATAAAACCAAAACTTTACCTGAAGATTTTGAGGGAACCAACATGTCCAAAATTCTCATACACTGTAACTGTTAAATAGGTCTCATGTAAATAAGAGTAAGATCTTGTGTATCTTTGTGGCAGGAAACATCACCTGACCTTTTTTGAACCATGCAGTTTCATGTTCTTCATTTGGCTCATTTGAAATGGTATATTAATTCCAAAGTGACTTATTTCATTGCTTTTTTGACTATGTAAGCTAATGGGTTTACCACTATTTAGAGCATTATATTGCTAACGGATCTAGTAAATAGAAAAGTTTCTCGAAAGGGAACTCGAGTTATAAAGTAACCAAGAGTTACCACATACTGTGGTAAGACTGTGGAGGCAGAATCAGGTCACTGAATCTAAGCCATCTCTGAATTCATGAAGGGGGGAAAAAGGACAGTAGAGGCTCCATTCTTCAGTCATTTATGTCTTGGGGAAAGGGAGAACCATTCTTGTTCAGTCTAATAAGCTGTAGCTTCCCGTATGTGTAGCAGGAGAGTCACTTTATCCCAGGGTGTGTTGTCACTTCTCATGTGAAAGACAGGAACATCTATTCCCCTTCAGCTCCAGAGCCCCTAGGCAGTAATCACCTCCAGGCAGAGAAAATGTGGCTTTGAATGTTTATTGAACTTTGCTGGAGCTCGAATACTGAGATAAGCAGGTGGCACCTGTTTAGAAAAGGTTTAATTTCAGCAGTTTGTTGCCCAAGAGCTCTTCAAGAAATCAGCCGTGAGGCTGAATGGTGTGTTGTTCCTTTGTTATACTTGGTGATGTTTGCCCAGCCTGCCGTGCTGATTTTGGCTTTGCACTGACAAAGTGGTGATTTTTGACTTTGCAGATCCTGCCACAGTCGTGGCTGGAAGATGTGCAGGGATTTGTATTCGTGGTGTTCACTCCGTGGCAGTTTTTCCTTAACATTCAATATCCAGTTGTAACACTTGGTGGCGCCAGATAAACTAATCATGGAGTCCTGGAGGTTAAAAAAAGCCTTAATGTGCCGAAGGGACTGATTCTGGCCCTCTGTTCTCCCTGGGCTCAGGTTATTGACTTCAGCATGTGCAGAACAAGGGCTCATCCATGTTGCTGCAACGTGATGAGAATCAGTGTCTAATATTTTCTTATCCTACTCTACTGTGCTGGTTTGGAAATACTGAAGATTGATGTTTCAGAGTTTAAATTTAGACTTGCTGTTTCAGTGCATGTTCTCAAACTGAGCTGTATATGTAAAACCAGATACTAGTCCAGACATTAACTAAGTAAATTTTTTAAAGTGATTTTTCCTTGGGACACTAAAGAGAAGGAAGGGACATGTTTGCTCTGTGACAATAACTTCCTTACTCTTCCTTTGCCTTCCAGCTATATCCTGATGATGCCTCTCTTGATGCAGTTGAATTCAGAATAAAAGCAAAATCCTTGCTTCACCTGGCTGCTCTGACACTGAATACCTTGGGAATAAAGTTCTGGCTGAGCAGTGGAACGTGCCTTGGTAAAACATTTGTGTTGTGTTGCATTTTTAATCTCATCTGAAATTTTAAACATTTTATCCTTCATTACATGTGATGTCAGCAGAGGCCAAATGTACTGGGTAGGAAGGTAATATGTGGCATTAGCTGTATTGAAATAGGCCTTTTTGCTCCTGACAAAATGCTTTCTTTAGAAACCTGAGCCCTGGAGATGCTGGGCAAATTTCCACTGAAGCGTTTAATGTTGACAGTTATCTATGTTGTGTTCATCACTGCTAGAAAGTAATCAACAGTTCCCTAATTTGTGTGACTTGGAATTTACTGAAATGCTAGGAGGGAGACACAGTGATGGGCACATATTTCTGCTGTACATGTAGACTCACCTGATTTTTCTCCCCGTGCAATTTAATGCTTATCACTGACTTTTAAAACATGTTTATTTATTTTTAAAAACCAGCCTTCTAATACAATGTCAGCCTATTAGAGTAGGTAATGCAGGCTTTCAGTTCTGCTGAAGATGGAAGCAGTAGCTTATCCCTGGTGAGGATTCTTTTGGTACTGAAACAGTTTGTGAAAACTTGTGTGTGCACATTTGACTTGTATTTTTTAATGCTGATGAATATAATTTTCTGAATGAAAAGTTACTAAAATCTCCCTTAATGAAACAGACAAAAGGGTGTCCCACTTCTTGTCTTTGTTTTGCAGTGGTGATTGGAAGATGATTAACATCTTGGATGCTCTGTAAAACAATAGTTGTAAATCAGAAGCACAGCTGTGGCCCTGTAGCTGTTCATTGCTGATTAGATTTGGGCCCAGATAAAAAAATATTTTTTTTCTATAAAGACATTTAGATTAGAAAACTGAAGATATTTTATCTTTGAAAGAGTTAGTGCTTTCTCTCTTGTTCTTGGCTTGCTGGGGGGAAAGAGCTGTGATTGTAAGTGCAGTAACATTTGTTTTCTTTGTGGTTCATTTTGAACTAGAGAAAGGCAGAAGTCTTGTTTATGGCATCAGTCAAAGACTTCTGCCTGGTGACCTCATGGCAATTCATTTTTATCTTGCTTTTGTTCTACTGAATTCATGTTCCTCAATTAAACTTAATTTTTTCTGTTTTATTTTCTCCCCCTCAGGCTGGTATAGACAGTGCAATGTCATTCCTCACAGCAAAGATGTGGATTTGGGAATTTTTATAAGGGACTACAAAGCAGAAATCATTCCAGCCTTTCAGAAAGCAGGGTTGCCACTGAAGCACAAATTTGGCAAGGTACATAGATAATGAACACTTTACTTGATGCAGGTTTGTAAGTTTGAGTACAGTTGCAGATCACTTATGTAGAAGTGGGTATCTGAAGTCTCCTCATCAGACACTTGCTCAGTAGGGTTTTACCTAAACACAGAATTGCTGATTTTTGTTTGTTCTCTTGGGCTATGTGTGAGAAAATACCCTTTTTAATAGCATTAGCTTGGGGGGGGTCTGAATTTCACCTCAGAAGTGTTTAATGAGTTTTAAAGGGGTCTAATTTGTGTCAGTGGTGCTGAGGAAACATAAGGCAGAATTTGGTCCTTGAGACTGGATGGGCCTTGTCATACTGGGAGGATTGGCAGAAGGCAAGGAGATGGTGCTGAAGCTTTTGGAGCTACAGGGAAGAAAGAGAAGGTAGCTCCACTGAGGTGCAAAACATTTCTAAGGTTCTTAAAGCATTTTAAAAAATGGCAGAAGAATTTGTGTGTTTTCTTCAGTTAGGAGTCACCCTGTGTATCTGATGAAAATAGTTTTGTTTTCTGACCTGCTGATGAAAGTTGCCTTGTATTTTTATGTGTATTATGTTGTGTATTTTTGTCTTGCAGGTGGAAGACAGCTTGGAACTCTCTTTTCAGGGAGAAGAGGATGTGAAACTTGATATTTTTTTCTTCTATGAAGAGGAGGACCACATATGGAACGGAGGAACTCAGGCCAAATCGGGCAAGAAATTTAAGTAAGAACTGGACCACTGATAGGAAAGAAACTGAAGAAGTTACTGTTTAGTGTTGGCATTTTTTGTGTTGTGCAGATTTTGCACTCTGATATTGGGGAAGTAGAAAGAGAACAGTCCTGGGCTTTAGTAGAGAGGTGCTGGACTTGTGAAATCCAAAGCAGTGCTGGCATATCATGTACGAAGCAGATCTCATCTGACTGTGACAGGCTCCGAACTTACATAAACACTAAGCTTAGAAAGACATCTCTAAAACACAAATGAATTTTGCAGTAGAAAATTAATCCTTAGGCAACTATCGTGATGAGGAAACATTATGGCAAAAAACCCTCAACTGTCCTTGCAAAGTAAACCCCATAATTTGGGATTTTAAGGTAATGATTTGGAATACTTTATTGACTGTACTGTTGTGAGAGCAATGCACATGACTGCTTATTGTTCATGTTGTGAAAATGGAATTTTTGATAGGATCCCAGGTTGCTTGTTTTCATACCCTTCAGTACTGAATCAGCAACAGCTTCCTAATCTATTCAGCAAACTGAATATAGGTTTTGTTAATTAAATTTGTTTCTTTCCATCACCCACCTTCACTCAGAAGGAGACAGTGGCAGACTAACTGAAAACCTTGCTGACTTCTATAGGATTTCACTATCTTTTATATTATGCCTGAACTGTATTTGCTTATATTTGTCTAATAGAAACTTAGTGAACAGTGGCAGAACATCCAGTTTGTGATAGTGTCTGAGTCCTTGTCTTAGTTTCTTAGTTCTTAAAAGTTACAAAGGTGGCTTTCTAGTTCAATAAGAACTAGATAATAACTTTGCCTAGGCATAGGAGTGTAAGGAAGCCAACCCTCCAATTCTGAGCTAATGCTTCTTAGTCTTAGTTTAATGCATAGAGAAAAGGAGCAAGAAAACTGCTTGTTTACCATTATAAAGGCCCTGAGCCCTGACAGAACATACCTGTTCAGATTCCTTAGCCAAATAATTCCAGGTGTGTATTATTCCAAACACATTCTCAGAAAGAGGAAAAAGATCCAGCTTTTGTAACTGAGAGATGTGATCATTGATAGGTTTGATCTGAATGACCATCTATTTTGCTTAGTCCTCAGCCTTGTCAAAATTTTGGAGGAAGGTAAAGTGAGGAGGTCAGTCAAAAGAGAAGTGATTGTTTGGTCATGGTGAATCCTAAATCCACTCTAACAATTTAAAAGAATCTCACCAGCTGATTATGTGGTATTGGAAGAGGTATTGGTTGCTACTAGATCATCACAGAGAAGGGCAGAATTTCTCTTCTAACATATTTATGTTTTTAAACCTGAAATGTAAAAGATGTTCTCTTCAGAAAGCTAAATATTTGCAAAGGCATACTTTCTATACATCTTGCCGCATGAAAGCAGCGTGAAGCTTCTCTCATTTGGTCTCTAAAATATCTTTTCATAGTCAATTTTAGTCTCTGTTTCCTTGGAGAGCTGGTTTCCAAACCTCACAGCCTGTGTGTTTTGCATTCCCGTGTACAGAAATACTTCTCCAGCATTGCAGACACAAACAGAGATGTGCATCTTCCTTGTCTTGGAGTCTCAGCAGTTGAGACCTCCTGTTTGTTAACAGAATTAATACTGGAGAGTTGCATTCTCCAGCAGAGAATAAATATCTACAAAAACTGACTCCGGGAATCAGATCTGTACTTTAGGCTTTAATCTTTAAAATGAGTTAATTCTGTAGGTTTTTAACTAAGAGAACTTTGTGTAAGTGTATGATCCTTTCAGTGCTTTCATGTCCAAAAACCGATAAAACTGAAATTGGAAGAAAAAATTGTGAGTAGTGTGTATGTAGAAGAGCCTTGTCCCAGCAACGTGGCATGAGCAAGTGGTGAGCAAGGATTCCAGTAGTGTGAAGCATTATTGAAAAGCATTGTTTTCTGTCAGTCAGTGTAAACATCAGATTTTTAGTAATAGTTAAATGATTATTTGGGTAAAAGTTCCAACTGACTTTTTAATTTGCAGATTAGTTTACTTAAATAACGTGTATGTTCTCCATAGAATTATTATCCAGAGTTTTCTCTCTGGAGGATATATAATTTCAGTGGTTTGCTGATAGCTTTTTTTTTTTATACGTGTCCACTGATTTCTGAAAAATGTATGATTTCTTGGGTTAGTAACAGCTGAAGAGAATCACAGAACAGATTGGCTTGGAAGGAACCTTGAAGATCATTTCATTTCAACCTCCTGCCATGGGCAGGGACACCTTCCACCAGACCAGGTTGCTCCAAACCCTATCCAACGTAGCCTTGAACACTTCCAGAGATGGGGCAGCCACTTCTTCTCTGGGCAACCTGTGCCAGGGCCTCACCACCCTCACAGGGAAGAATTTCGTCCTAATATCTGATCCTGCTTCTTTCAGTACAAAGGCATTCCCCCTTGTCCTATCCCTACATGTCCTTGTCAGAAGTCCCTCTTGCTCTCTCGTAAGCACCCTTTAGGTACTGTAGGGCTGCTTTAAGTTCTACCCATAACCTTCTGCAGGCTGAACAACCCCAACTCCCGGAGCCTGCCTTCATGCAAAATAGTTACCTGATATTCACAAATCCAGTAATGAAGTTTGTTTACCTCATTTTCCCCTTGGTAGCTGGCATTCTTTTGCTTTTTTGTTTAGTTTAATCAATAGCTTCTGGATATATATCCAGAAAATGTTTGATCACTTTGTTCTTTCCCTCCATTTAAGGAGGGAAAGAGTTATTTTCTTACACTGCTAACAGCTTAGACATAAAATTAACTTTATGCTTACAAGAACATGGAGGGGGTGGTTCTAGTTCATGCAAATGTACAAATCTTTTAACTTTTTTTCAAAAGAACTAAGTACTTATGGTTTCATTTTAAGCTGTGGAAAGGAATTTTTTTTTTTTTTT
>VXAY01005679.1:53298-67049 GCA_013399855.1 Oxyruncus cristatus
CTCTGTATACGAACTGTGGGAGTTAATTAACAGTTATTAAACTGTTCTTATCTCAACCCATGAGTTTTACAGGGGTTTTTTTCTGGTCCTCCTCCCCATCCCACTGCAGGATGGGTGGTGAGCAAGGGGCTGTGTGGTCCTTGATTGCCAGCTGGGGTTAAATCACGACAGTTATCTACAAACAAAAATGCCTTGCAAACTTAATTTCTACATGTTCCTTTCCAGCCACATTGAAAGAGGAAACACACAGAATTCCTGAGGTCTTGCCTCAGAAGACCTTGGGAATAAGCAGTAGTATTCCCAAACACAGCTTCAAAATAAAAGTGTATTTCTGTGGCTTGTTGTCCTAGCACAGACAGGGAAAAGGATGTCAGTAGGGCTTTGTGGTGTTCTTGGGTGGTGGTGGTGTTTTGCTGTCCACTGCCCTCCCACATGGTGTGTGAATCGGAACCATGCCTCTGACAGTGACCAGTTGCAGCTGGGAGGTTTCAGGCTATTCTTCCTTGTCCTCCCCGGCCCTCCTCCACTGCTTGTCATCCCTGGTCTGTGTTCCATCCCAGAGGCCTGGGATACAAGCAGGCACCTTAATTTACAGGGAAAAAAAAAAATGTACATGGTGGCAGGCAGAGGGGTGTGAGTGGAAATGAGTTGAGCTGATAAGCCTTCCGACTGTATTTTATTTTACCAGGGCTCTTAACAAACAATCTTTATGAAATGCAAACCTGGCTTATCAGGCTAATGCAGATTGTCTGAAATCCTTATCTCCATGGGCCAGTTAGCTGGAGTGATTCCCTTTTCACAGGGAATAGAGAATGAAGAGCTGCACACAAGCCTTCCCCTCACCCCCTGCCCCCTCCCTCCAGTCATTGCCATTTACTGGCAGTGAACCGAACAGCTCTGATTTCCAAACTCATAAATAACGCAGGGCCTCGGAGCTGAGCTCTACCGTGTCTCCAAACAGTTGTTCAGCTGCACACAGAAACAGGAATTGGCCCGTGAGGGGCTTGGGGGCAGGGCTGAGAAAGGGAAAAAGTGAAGAGCCCCTGGTTTGTTGCACCTTTCTGAGAAGTACCGTCTGTGTTTAAACTGACATCTAATGCTGGAGCAGCACAATCTCCTTCTAACCACTGTCAGCAGACCTGGCCCTTGCCATTTAAATGTTTCCTTGATGTGATTTTTTGCTCCATAGCTTTGTCTGCTGGGGAGAAGCTGCTGATATTTTTATGTTGAAAATTTACAGTGAGAAATGCGCCCGCTGCTCAGGAGAAGGTTTTTTTCCTTCATTCAGTTCATACTGTATGTGTATTTTCTGTGCCTCATATGGGTCAAGTTTGTGTGCCTGGGGAATGGATGACAGGTAAATAGCTCTGCTGCTTTTTCTGGGGACAGAAGCATGGAAAAAAGGTAGTAACAGCTGTGAGGAAACGTTTTTGTTCTGGCTGCTGAGCTCTGGGGAATATATATAAAAGTCCATCTCTGGGAGCACTCGATGAAGTCAACAGATGCTGCTGTTGTCTCTGTGTCTGTGATGTGTGGAAATGTTCATCTTTCCTGGGACACCATGGGATGCCAGATGATCTGCACCAGGTTCTGGCGCTTCAATTCCAAAATATAGAACAGGCCTGTACTGAAGTGACAAGTCAAGAAGGGGTCTGACTTTTATCCACCAACATGTGCAAATTCCTTTCACGTCTGTTTTGCCTCTTTCCATTTTGAAAGTTTTTGGGGTCAGGAGACAAGGGTCTAGATTGAGCATTGATGAGGTGCAAGGGGATCTCAAGGAGCCACAGCTGTACAGAGAAATGAGGCTCTGAGGAAAACAAGTTTCCCACAGCACATGGCACAGAGAAATGCTTGTGTAGTTCTGTCATTCCCTCATTCCTCTGGGCATCTGGGCAGATGCCAGTAAGAAGAATTAGTTTAGAAACAGATATTTTATCTTTCTCAAAGCAGGAGAGCTTGTGTACCCCAGGATTTATCCCTTTCTACTGATACTAGTTAACTTCTAAATCCAGGAATACAAATTACACCAAAGCACGGAACTGTCTTGGTGACACCTATACCATGGAGAGGAGCATGGAGATGTCACTGCTGTGCAGTACCTTGGACACGTTGTTGGGTACTCTACATGCCACAGGTGCAATTCCTGTTCAGTGTGGCAAATCAGCCAGCAGCTGGCAGGGGTTATTGTTTCCAGGTAGCTCTTAAGGTTTGAATTTAAATTTAATTGTATCTCTTTTCTTCTAGAAAGTCCAGTTTTTGTTTCCTTGGAAGGTTCTAAGACCTTATTATTACCTGTCTTACACATGTCCCTCTGTACAATAGAAAAATATCCAGTGTCTTCCTCTTTCCCCGTGAATGTGTGTGGGAGGGTCCAGCTCATACTATCTGATGTTTCTCTGAATCTGGAGATCTGTGTCTCCCCAGTTCTTTCCATTCTAGAGTTAACACTTTTCTCTCTTGGAATTTCAACCCTTCATCATGGGTGGATGTTTGGGGTGCAGACCTGATTCTGTTGAAACCAGCAGCTGAACTTGTCCTGCCAGGACCTGAAATTCATCCATCTCCCACACCTTCTGGAAGAGCTGGACTCGGTCCCAGTCAATGCCCTGATGTGCTGCTGAGTTTTGTGGTGCATTTAAGGAGCATTTATCTGTCCTTCCGTTCAGGTTGTTTTTTTTTTTTTTACCCTGCCTGCTGAGTTGCAAAAGGCAGTTAGCTGCTCTCCAGTGTGGGAATTGGAGTTAGTTAGCCAGGAGAAAAGGAGGCTTAGAGAGAGGGACCTTATTTGTCTCTCAAGTAGCTGGAAGGAGGTTGTAGCAAGGTGGGAGTTGGTCTCTTCTCCGAGGCGACAGGACAAGAGGAAATGGCCTCAAGTTGTGCCAGAGGAGATTTAGATTGGATACTAGGAAAAATTTCTCCTCCAGGAGCGTTTTCAAGCACTGGAACAGCCTACTTAGGGAAGTGGTGGAATCGCCATTCCTGGAGGTATTTAAATGATGTGTAGATGTGGCACTTGGGGACATGGTTTAGTGGTGAACTTGGCTGTACTGGATTAACGGTTTGATTTGAGGACCCTAGATGTCTTTCCAACCTAACTGATTCTATGAGTCTATAGGGAGTCTTGGACTGTGCTTTGGGAGAACTGTTTTGCAGGTTTATTCCTTCGCCCCCTGGGCACACAGCTGGGTCGCTCTGGTGAATCCTGCTGCTCTTCCCACAGCTGCCATCTCAGGCAAGTCCCTGGATGACTGGACCAAGCAGTGACTCATGGACAATAAAAAGATGGCATGTTGGGTGTGAGTTGACTCTTTCCCCTGTCACTACATTGTTCCTGGGGCAGAGGTGTGGGCTACAGCCTGAGAAGTTCTCTGGTGATGTTAGAGCACGGGTAAGGCCTGATGTGCTCCCAAAGCACTTGTGTGCATAGGGGAAACTGTGGTTTTGGTTCTTGCATATGCAGGACCCTTCTACCAGCTCCTTTCTGGATCAGGATGGGCCCCACTGAACTACCCACAGGGAAAGTGGGAGGAGTCACACAAGCTGCCGCTTTTCAAAGGTGATGGCTGTTCCTGATAATGCCAACTGGCTCAGCTTTCATTTCATCTTCCTAATGACTAATGCAGACAGATCAATTAGGAGACTGCACACAAGAAGCTGCAGCTCCTCAACCCTCCCCCAGATAATAATAAAAATATGCCCCCGCTTTTCTCCTCCCTTAAAGTCCCCAGGAGAGTATTAGCTGGTGCTGCAGGTGCAGCCGCCCTGCAGGGTGGTGAGAGCAATGAATAGTAAGGTTTTTAGCTCAAGCACACTAAGGCTGTTCAGCAGCCATTGGATAATCCTCTGTTAATCAGATTATGTAAATTACTACTTCAGCATCCCTATCCCATCTCTCATCCCCCTGCTCTCCAAGCTGGAAATAAAAGGCACTCTAAAAAGAAACATTTAAACTGCAAAAAGGCAACACTGCTGAAAAGGGGTGGGCAGAGGGTGCTGGGATGCGGAGCAGGGCTTTGTTTCCATGCAGACAGGCATTCTGCTTTGGTAAAGCAGTGGGAGACACCAGCAAACCAAAGGTCAGGAGTGGCTACTGCCTGTGTATTAGCAGTGTCTTGGTACCAGGCTGGGGAGGGCAGTACTGGTCCACACCTGGAGGCCACAACTTTGCCCCAGGATGTTACTTCTGGTGTGCTGAAAGAGCATCTGTGACCTCCTTGGAGCACAGAGACTTCCTGCCTGTTACTTTGCATTCACAATGTCTTTTGAGTTCATTCATTCATAGTGTATGATGTCAGCAGTCTGGACTCAGTCTCTGAGCACAGCAACTGAACTGAATGAAGGGACAGGTAACCAAAAATGGCCATTGAAGCTGTGTCTCTGGAAAGCCTGGACTTGCAAGCACTGTATTGCCCAAAACCTGCTCTTGTGCAGCATCCTCTGGTTCTGGATTTGTTATAGGCTTATCTCTTCCTGAAACACTGGTCAGGAGCACCAGCAATCACACCAGTATCTTCCTCAAGTGTGGCCAGTGTTCAGAATGTGGCTTGTGGCACTTACTTGGTCTCTAAGGTTGTCATGTGTCTGTCCAGGGAGGACAGATGGTCCTCTTTTTCTACCAACTGGAGTAGAAAGCTGAAGAAGGCAAGAGAGGTCAGTTGAAACTAAAAGAGGAGCTGAGAGCTTACTAATTCATTGTGTTCCCACTGAAAATGACCCAGAAGACCAATCTGAGCTGCATTTGTGGTCTGATAGTCCTGGATGAATGCAGTTTGTGATGAGAATGAAGTTGCCTCTCTCATGGCAGATACAACACACTGGAGATGAGATCATCCACTCCAATGAGGGTTTTGCACTGGGCTTTTGGTACTCACAGATGATGAAGAGAATTTGATCCCCAGTCCTTCTCCACTGTTGAACACACATCCCTGATACTCATGTCTTGTTCACAAAGCTCTCTGAAGGGCTACTCAAGGGCTGTTTAAAATTTGCACATTCAGGGTTCAAATCCTGCAGGTTTGATGGGTCCAGCAGGTCACAAGGCAGGTCTTGGTTTCACGGGCTCAGGTGACAGACACAGGTGGGGTAGGAACATGGAAGGACTTCATGGGTGGTAATGGACCTGCTTCCCTGTGCTGTGGTGGAGGCTGGGATACCACTTTTGCAGGAACGATACTTGTGGTCCAAATGATTAGGAGCTTCTGCCTGACCTTGAAAAATTATTTTGAAAATGCAGGTGGTCAGATATGCAGATTGCACATGTGGAGGAATTTTGCCAAAAAATTTGTCTTCCTTTCTCTGGGCTGCTGTTGCCTTTTGTAGAGCCAGTGGAAAGCAAAAGGATGTATAGCATGGTCATATAATGGAATACAGGCAAATTCAAAGAGTGATGGAGTGATTCCTGCATGCTGCAAATCAGCACTGTTCTATAGTAACTGATGAAATTTTGTCAGTTTGCACCAGCTGAGCATCTGAAAAACAGAGGTGGACTTGAAAATAATGGAAACAAAGAAACTGAAAATGAAATTTGAAATTAATTGTACCATCTCTCCACCATGAAGTCAGCAATAAGGGCATACATTCATAACTGCAAAAAAATAGGATGGAACAATTTTAAAAGTGAAGTAAGAAAGCTACCTTTAAGAGTCAGAATAGTGAGGTCTGATTTTTTCCAAGTGAGATGGACCGTGTTATCATATTGAGCTCCTGAGATGCTGGGTTTATTGAAGTTTTCCTTTGCACACACGTGCACCGCTGGTCCTGCAAGAGGAGCACCAAATAGGGGACCTTTCCTTTGAGGATCTCAACCTCAACCATTCCCATTCAGGAAGAGATGTTTGGGAGATTCAGAGCAAATTCCCTTTTTCCTTGCACGAGTTCACCTCAAAGAGGAAACCATGGGGTTCCAAAGACTTGCACATGAATAAAGAGGACTTGCCAGTCTGGAAAGATCCTGGAGATTCCCAGCACATCAAATACACATGGCTCGGGGTTGAGGGTCTTGCCTGAAGTCATATTGGAAATTAAACCTCTCAGTCCCTACTTTTTATCATTAGTTGAAAGTCTGTTGTAGAAGGTGCAAACACATCTATAGCAAAGACCCTTCCGGGCTTTAAATCTGGTCAGAAAGGTTTTCTTATATTCAGCTCCACATTTCTTTGAATCTTTGGTTTGAGTGATGCTTATGTGGTGGCCTTACTGCCATGTGCAACCTGGGCTCCATGTTGTGTGCTACTGAGAGTGGCAGCTGCTGATTCTCTGAGATGCCTGGCTTGGTTTTTTCTATTTTAGGTTATTTTCAAAGAACTTTCAATGTCTAGGTATGTATGTGTGAAGAGGAAACTGAGGTGCTTGCCTCTTGCTCCTGGTGGGAAGCTTTAGAGGTACGTTACGTTTTCGGTCTCATTCTGTGGCTGTAGGAGGTTGACCCTGGCCAGATGCCGGGCACCCACTAAAAGCTGCTCTATCACCCTCCCTCTGCAACTGGACGGAGGAGAAAGAAAAAAAAAAAACAAACAAACAACTAAGGAATTCATGAGTAGAGATAAGAGCTGGGGGAAGTTATTTGCTTATTACCTTCACAGGCAAAACAAGTCAGAGTGGGAATAATATTTAAATTTATTACTAACAGGATAAGAGCCAAAGAGTGAGAAATAAAACAGTCTTAAAAACACCTTCCCCCCCCCCTTCCTTTCATGTTTTTCCTCCTCCCCCCACCTGCGGTACGGGGGGCGGGACACGGAGTTGCAGTCAGTTGTTGTTTCTAACGTGAGTCCAGTCCTTGGGCAGCAGTTCTTCCCAATCTGCTGTCCTGTGGGTTACTCCTCCATGGGGTGCAGTCGGGTCTCTGCACTCCAATGGTCCTCCACAGGCTGCTAGGGGACAACCTGCTTCACCACAGTCTTCACCATGGACTACAGGGGGGGCATAGATCTGAGTCCTTCCCCTGCTCCTGGCGGAGAGGGGAGTAGGAGGGGCCTCCTGCTGCACTGACGTTGGTGTCTGCGTTGTTGTCCCATGTTCTCACTCCGCTCTTCCCTGGCTGGAATTTCTTCTGTGCAGCACTCCTCCGTTCCGAAATGTTATCCCAGAGGTGTTCCCATGCTGCTGATTGGCTCAGCCTTGTTCAGCGGCAGGAAGTCCGTCCTGGAGCCGGCCGGCACTGGCGCTACAGCTCAGGGGAAGCTTCTAGCAGCTTCTAACAGAAGCCACCCTTGTAGCCCCACCCCCACCAAAACCCATCCACAGAAACCCACGACAATGGCTACACATCTTCTTCAAGGCCATCAGCAAGTTTCAACATTAAAGAGGAGAGTTTTTGTTTCTGGAATTAAGGTAAAGGGTATGGCCAGAATTTAAGCACCCCCTGATGTGTTTTGTTAACACTAATAAGAGATTCAAAATGCTACAAAAAGCTTCACATGATGAAAGTTGAATATTTCAGCAGTCCACATGCAGCTGCTATTCTGAACCTCAAGCAGTCTCCTCCAGCTCCATATATTCAAAATCTATTAATCTAGATTATGATTTTAAAGAGCAGGAGCCCAGATGTGTACAATTGTTTCTTATTGTTCCCATATGTAGACCATGGCTCTGAACCCAGTGATGACATGGCTGAGTGTTTGCAGCCTCTTGCTGTCCTTTTCCAGTCCATCACTTCATGTGTGCTGCTTTCATCAGACTGAAAATGGTCACTTCAAAAGGAGAAAAAATTATTTGAATCCAGGCCCATCTTTTGAAATCTCTGCGGCTATTTAGGTAGGATTCTCTGTGAATATCCTGCTCATCTGTAGTAAGAGTTTAGCTAGAGAAAGATAGTTTGAGTTCTGTCCTAGTGTGAAACATAAGCATTTTTGCTTCCATCTGACCATCACTGTGTCTTGGAGAGGCTTCTGTTGGCCCTGGAAGTGATGTAGCAGGATAAAGCCTTTTGCTCCTGCTTACATACTACACCTATGCCAGAAACAGCTCTTCTTCCTTTTAGGAAGAGGAATAACAAGTGTTATGGCCCCTAGGATGTTTCAGGGGCTGGAATTTAAATGCTGGCGTGCTCATTTTCAGAAATGGACATGAGAAACCCAGTTTTGAGGGTGTTCTCACTTTTCAGCCACCCACATGTTCTTGGCTTCTTTGAAGCGTCCAACTCTTGCATGTTCCACTACACAGAGTCACACGTGTAAGTGCTGTTGCATAAGACACTGCAGGCAATGTGCTGCTTCATCCAGGTCAGTTACTGGTGCCTGCGGTGCTGAGGCAAAAGCAGGTGAGCTGGCTGAAGTGACCTGCCAATGTCACACCTTAGAAAATGCATTCTGTTTCCCCTCGACTTTGCATGAAATGGTAATGGATGGCCATTGGAAACCACATGTGCTGCAGGTAAGAAATTGCCCCAGACTCCAGGGAAACTCTCAGGATGTATCGCAGCAGAAATTTTTGAGACAAAAAGCACACCCAGGGTGCAATGCTGCTTTCATGGCTCTTGTTCCTGTCTGAACTATAATGTCCTGGCAGCTATGGGTTCGTCTAGGGAAAAGTAATACCAGGACTGCAGGGATCTACTGGTAATTTGTTCCCCCTGCTACCATGTCACTGCCAAGTTTGGAGAGGAAGCTGAACGGGACTGGTTTATCAGTGCCAAGTAATCACAGTTCAATAGCAGGCTTAATAAAGAGACAGTGAAACAGACTCACATATGACCCCTTTAGAGCATTCTGACAGGATGGAAAACACCCTTAACGTTGGTTTTAAAAGACAGTAGCAGCCTCAAATGGGCTGCCATGGACAAGTTCGGGAGGAGTAACCTCTTCATTCAGCAGAAAGGAAGTGAGAAGACTGTAGTGTCACCACTAATGTGTTGGTGGCTTCTCTGAGGGGGGTGGAGTAACCCCCCTTCACCTTTGTGTTTCCCAAGGGAGGCAGGTTTCTCACCATGAGCCTTACTCTGGAGAGAGCATGTATCTGACAGCAACAGGAGCAGGATTCATGAGTGAGAATGAATAGCAGTCCATCCATATCCTCCCCGTGCAAAGAAGGGCACTTTCCTTACTGTGTATTTTATAGTGCTCTGTCTGGCCAGGTTCTGAAAGCCAGAGGCAGTGAGGTATCCAAGCAGTTAGGGATCAAGAGCTTCAGCTCCCTCCTGTTTCTGGACTTGCAAGCCCCTTTCCCTGCTGGCTGGAGCATCTCAGGGCAAATTCTGGGTACATAATGGGCTGGAAGAAGTAACAGAGAGGAGGGGCACTCTCCAGCTCTCCAATGTAAATTACATGGAAATTAGACTTCTGTGAGGCCAAAGGCCCCTCTGGAATAGGGCCTTTAGTTAACATAACACTTGTGCTAAATGAAGCGGTTGACACAGCTTTCAGGCTGTAGTGCCACTGTTAATTTACCGTGTGAAAGGGCTGAACCTTCAGTCGAGCTCTGTGGGGAACGACTTGCCCCGGTGGGGACTGAGGCTCATTCTCTCCCGAGAGCAACCGCATCATTCCACTGCTGGCTCATTAATATTTATAGGGGCAATCCTGTTAACTGAAACACTCTCAGCACTTTTGAAAACCCAGTAGGTGAGCACTGACGAGCCATCCTGCTGTTTGGGGTGAGCTGGTCTGTGTAAGAGCTGAGCTTTCCTGGGACTTGGCAGAGGGAAGCGGCAGTGTGTTTTAAGCTGCCTTATCCTTTGGGTAGATGTTTTCCTGCCCCAGGAAAGTGGGGTGATGAGCTGGGGCTTCCCCTTCCCATCTCATTTTCCCCTTTAGCGTCCTGTTGCTCCAGGGTGTAAGGAGGTCTCTTGCTCGTTCTTCCTGTTTACTTCTATGCCCACCGAAAGCAAAGTCCCAGCACCTAATGGAGAAGCGGATGGAGGTGCAGATGGGATTGTCCAGGTCCCAAAGGCTCTGTATGTTTGTAACAAGGCCATGCCCTTGCTGGCTTGTGCCTGTGGCAATTTTGTGACTATTTTCACAGAAACAAAGACTGGTTTGGGTGGGACCTTTAAAGGCCATCTAGTCCAACCACCCTGGAGTGAGCAGGGACATCTTCAATTAGACCACGTAGCTCCATGCCCCACCAAACCTGACCCTCACTGTTTCCAGGGCTGGGGTATCTACCACCTCTCTGGGAAACGTGTGCCAGGGGAGTTGTAACTCAGGGGAAGGGTGAAGTTGGATGGACCAGCCTCTGTCTTGGACGCAGACATCTGGGCTTCAGCGATCGGGATGGTATTAGTCTGCAGTTTTTAGTTTTTGCAGTCAGATGTCAGCTTGCTTGTCTGTTGCCCTTGAGCAGAGAGGAAGCTCTGGGGACACTGCAGCAGTGGAGGAAGAAGCCAGTGTTTCACTAACTCTGCCTCTTAGCCAGAGGGGCATGGAGCTGACTCATCTTTGATCTAAAAGCATGAATTAAACCTACCTTTAGTGCACTGCCTGGGCCCTGAAGGGAAGGGCAAGCTCACAGACGTGTGAATTCACACCTATGGTCTCCTGTTGTCACACAGAGTGAGGCAGAGGGGCACTGCAGGGCTTGGGGCAGCACTGGGACAGCAGCAGCTGTAGTTGTCCTCCTGGCTGCAGAAGGCACATGACTCCGAGTGAAAGGGAGCTTCCACCAGGGAAGGTAGGGCAGGATCGACTTGCCTGCATGTGCTTACCTGCACAACCGCACCTCACATCCTGTCAGAGCAGAGTGGGAATCCCTTGCTAGGGAATGCAATAAAAACACCAGGCTGTTCCTCAGTAGGGAGTCACGTTCAAGATGGCTTTTGAAAGAGCACTGTATCTCTGTCTTTCGAAACATTTACAAGCTCAGAGCTGGTTAAGTAAGTAAAAATTTAAAAAATCCCCCCAAACAGAAGAGGAAAAAAAGAGAAAAATTAGATTATTGCTAAAGCTGCTTCCACCTTTTCCTGCAAAGTTCACCTGACCTAGCCAGAGTCACTGGCCTAAGTGACTAAGGCTGATAAGGATGGTCTCAGCTACAGCCCCATACCAGCCCCAGAAAGGGGCAGAGGGTGTGTGGTGAGAAAAGGCAAGACAGAGAATCTCCTGGGAGATGCAAAACAAGCTCCCTGGATTGCGGGACTAGTGGTGACACGCGCCAGACAAAGGACCTGCTACTCTATAAATGAGGCAGCCGGGACCAGCGCAACGCTGACTCAAGCAGGAGCAAGCTCCGTGGCCAGGCATTGGAAAAGCAGTCGGGAAAGAAACAGAGGAAGCATCTCACTTGGCTGTCTGTTCGCCTACTGACCAGGTTTCCGGAGGCGCAAGTCGGTGTGACCAGAAAAGTAAGTGATAGTGGCCTCTTCTCTTTACTGCCTCCCCTTCTCTGGGCTTACCTTGCAGGTCTCTTAGGAGTACCAGAGTTTCCCCTCAGAGCAGGGAATATCCTTAAAGGAAGGAATTTCTGCAATAGTCCTTTTCCATTCGCTGGATTTTCATTTCTTGTCCTGGCGCTTCTGGTTCTTGTCATAAAAAAATTTAAGAGTAAGGCACCTGTCCTGACAAGCAGCCACGTACATGTGGCTGAACTTAATCGATTAAGTGGAGAAATAGTTTGTGCCTGCCCTTTTCAAATTCCTAGTATCCGCAGAGATTCAGTGAATCAGACCTCACCAGAAGAAAATATTGATTGGGTTTACTGCTTTTGAAAGAAATGATGATGATTAGATGTGCAGGAAACTAATGTGATTTTAAAATCACTGTTCTTACTATTCCTATATTTTCTTACCTTGTAGCTGTATTGTACACTGTAGGCAAATTCATTTATTGCACTGCCAAGAGCTGTAAATCAGAGTTATTGCACTGGTGCAAAATAATTAGACAGTCATAGACTCCCTGAGTTTAGAACTAAAATTTCACGGAATTCTCCAATGGTGTTTGATATTTAAAACAAGTCCTTGCAAAAGTACAGATAATAATGAATTAATTGGTTTTATGCTATATACTTATTCACTAGACAGTGGAATTCACTAGCAGTGTCAACAGGTAAAGGTGTAAAGAAAGAGTTTCACATTTCCAATCCTCACATATTTAAAAATATGTCCATATTTTACTGGTCATCTGTGTTACAGCTGATGTGTCTGTAAAATACACAGACCAACAGTTCACTTATTAGGAAAAGCTTAGCAATTTTATTAATTTCACTTCTGCTAAATATTAGTAACTCTCAGATTTGTAAAAAGACTTTTGAAATTGAGAATCTAAAACATGTTTATATTTCCAGGGGTAGCCTTCTGCATGAAACTGCATTTGCCTGAGAAAGTTAATAACAGTAAAACACTTTTTTTTTTCCCCTGAAGTAGCTGTCTCTATCCTTCCTGGTGTCCTTGTAACTCCACAGGACAGTATTTCATTTTCAGAATCTTTACACACTAGCCAGACAAAAAAACCAAAAAAAACCCCAAACTCAACCAATCAACCAACCAAAAAACCCCAAACCCCCTAAAATAAATACAGCATGATTTTACTGCCTGTTTATATAAATGATTAAAGTAGTTGTGAAAGAAGCAGATGATTCAAGAAAAAAAGTCTCACAGAGCCATCATGCCAGGTAGGAAGCTTGGGGACTGAATGCAGGTGATTGAGACTAAAGGGATGATCTTTATGCTGCTGTTTCTATCAGGTGTAGCCCCACAGAGGTTACTGGCATGACATTTAGGGGAAAAAGGATTATGTTCCTTGTCTTGCAGTGATTTATATCTCAGTGTTGGAAGCCACATGTTCCCGTGGTTGCTGCATTTCTCTGTGCTTATGGTGACCTCTAGTCTTAAGCACAGCAGACATTTGGGTGATGCTGAGGTGGTCAGAAGTCTGGTTTAAGCTTTGGCAGGAAGACAGGGCACTGCATGCTGCTGATGCTCTCAGACCTTCAGTTCTGCTTTGGCTGAAGTCACAGAGAGATTTGCCATCAGCCTGGATAAAATGTAAAAGGAAATCTTGCTTTGTAATAAATGATTACCTTCTCCCTGATGCAAATGTCCCTTACAGCCCTGGATTTTCCCTCTCTGCTCCTGACAACTCCTCTAACAGCATGAGCTGCTGCAAACTGGTCTTTGCTGAGCTATGAGACATGCAGCATCTGGTCCCCCCTCCTCCTTACATCCTCCTTCCAGAAATGAGGACCTGGACTTCTCTATGTATATGGATGTGCTCCTGCCGTTCACAGCTGCCTTACTGCCTCACAGTGGCAGGTGCAGAGAGAGGTGTGCAGGGATGATAAGTGATGATGCAGTGAGGTGGGAGAAATATCTGTGTGGAGTATCTGGTCTAGAAAAAAAGAAGAGTCCTAAGAAACTCCTGGAAGAGAACCAAACTGTTTTTATTCTCTGTGTTTACCCTGAAGCACAGGGAGAGTGTCTGTGGTTAGTATTTGGGTGGTTAATTTTGGCAGACACTGTTTTTAGAGGAAACCCACTGGAACTGCCATTCAGACCTTGACACAATAGGGCCTTACTGGGGAAGGGAACATCAGCAGTTTTCCAAGACTCACAGATCTTCTTGAACAGAAAATAACACAAGTGCAAGTTTAGCAAATAAAGGCTAAACCTCCTGGCAGAGTGCTCCTTTCTCAGCTATCAAGCTGTCACGCCCAAGCCAGTGTACTAGACCTCCACTCAGCAAAAGCTGTTGCAGCCCATGAGTGGGTTCTTTGTTTTGTGAAGAGCTGTGGTATAATTTACCTTTCTTTCTGAAAAGGACCATACAGTACATTGACCAAAAGGGAGCCACATAAAGAAAACCAAACCAAACCAAACC
>VXAY01005679.1:67064-78011 GCA_013399855.1 Oxyruncus cristatus
AAAAAACCCAACCCAAACCAAACCAAAAAAAAAAAAAAAAACAAAACACAAAAACAAAACAAAAGCACACTTCTATCTGCAGAGTATACCTTTCCTTGAGTTATATCTTCATCATTATTGCTAAATTCTTGGCCACATATCTTGTGCGCTCGCAAATGCCTGCTGGGTGCAGCCCATTGCTCTACAGATCTTCCTTTCCCAAGGCAGGCTTAGAGGACAGGATGCCACAGTGTGCAGGCTGTGAAGTCAGCAGACTTAGGCTGATTTCTCAGAAAGCAGCGAGCTCTTCTGCTCTGCTGAAGACCTGCACCCTCCAGGAGGGCAACTGGATAACAAAGCTGAAGAACCCCGGGGGCAGCACCGGGTCAGGTGAAAGACCTGCCTTTTGAAACTGGTATCACATGCAGCACAGTAACCCCAAACATGGGGGCTGACTTAATCTTGAGACCTTCACACACCTGCTTTTGAAGACTGCAGTGATTTCCTTTTTCTAAAGGCTCAGTGAGAGCACAGTGTGGCCGTGGAAGTTTCTGTAAATGCTGCCCTTAGACAGGAAAGCTCCCAGAAGCACAGATTTACAGACTCTAAAAAAGGTAAATCATGTGTCAGCATGGACTGGTTTTTATAGAGCTTTTGCTGCTCTGCTGCACTTTGTACCATGGCATGATTGTCAGGTAACACTCCCAACAGAGGCATGAGGCAGCAAAATGAGCCCTTTTTCACTCTTGAAGTAGCTCCTCTTCCCACACCTTATTTGAAATAAAAATAAAATAAAGTTTCTACTAGTCTTAGGAATTGCCCCAGGAGAGCTGGGAGAGGCTTTTCTCCTTCATTACACAAACACAGCACCTGGGCCACTGTGTACTGGTGTCTGCTCTAACACACAAAGGTTAACAAACGGTCCAAAATGCCTTGCACAAACCTTGCAAATGAGGCAAACTATTTATAAGCAGGGAAACTAATTATAAGCAGATAGGACAAGGACGTGCAGGAGGAGGGAAAAAAAAAAAAGGAATTTGCCTGAGGCAAGGGAACCACAGAAACGTGGACAGAAGTTCAACTCCCTGATTGCCAGCCAAGTGTTCACCCTCAGCACTGTGATCTGTCTCTGTGTCCTTGTCCATCAGTGCACGTGTGGGATTTCAGGTGGCAGGCATTTCGGGAAGGGTACAGTGCCGAGATATAGGAAGGCAGCAATGGAGAGAGTGAGCTGGGGAAAGCTGAGGAAGGGGGAGCCTGTATCTAGAGGTGTGCTGCTTCTCTTGCTATCCATCAAGCTGGGGTGCATTGTCCCCTCTCCTCTTCCTTCCCCTCCCGACCCAAAGAAAGTCCTTGCAGTCCAAGTGACCACACAGCAAACAGAGCATGGTTAAGCTGCAAAGAATGAGCTTATTCCTCCTAGGAAATGGGAAAAAAATAAAGTCACGTATTAGGGATAGGCAGTGTTCTTTCTTGTGACATCCATGCTCAGTCTTGCTTTCTGCATGAAGCTGAGTTCCATGCTCCGAGGCTTTCATGAAACTGAAGAGGGAAACAGTGAGCTCCCTCTTTCTCCTCCTGTCCACATTACACTGATGCAAAGTGAACAACGCACAGCGGCAAGGGGTGATAGGTGTGGAATCTTTGCTCCCGGAGGCAGATCAGGCTCACCAGCACCTGCCTGATACTGGAAACAGTCACCATCTGCTCCTCTGTTGCCATTTACTTAAGGGCTGAGGGGACTTTACAAAATCCAATGCAATGTGTTAAATAACCAATTTTAGCAGGCACTGGGTTTCCCTGTGGAGTAATGGTGTGGCACTGCAGGTTTACTAGAAGCACTCCAATCCTTGCTGGCAGCTGGCATCTGCTGTCTGATTAAGATTTGCAGAAGCAGGTCTCCAGTGGCCAGTTTCAACACGGATTTAACTTCACCGAGGTCAAAGGTATAACTTGAGGGAGGAACTTTCTTGTCCAAGATCTTTAGTTAATAGCATCCTGCTAATTATGACTGAGTGCTGGGCTCCTGGTGAGTCCCCTGCCAGCCCTCAGACATTAACCACTGACTCGGGGGCCGTTTGCTGGGGTATGTCTAGCAGAGATGTGCTTTGTGCCTGAGCTGCTCTGCTGCTGCCTGCATTGCCTGAAAGGCTTTTGCGTTAGAAAGGCTGTGAGAACTGCTGCTTCGTGAGAGATCTTCATCTCCCTGTGGTTTAGTCTTTTGTCTGGCGACACTGCATTAAACACAGCCAGCATTCCGCCCACAACCCGGTTTTATATTTTTCAAGAGCTTCATTTATCTGTTTGGTGGGTGGTGGCTTGTTTTCCGTTTGTTTTTTCTCTTTCTGGTTGGTGGAGCAGATTCACTGCTGGGCTGGAGTTGTTCCTTTGCACCACTCTCTTTATGCGCTGCAGCAATGTGCATCGCATCTCATGAAACTGCATTTACCTACTACTTTTGGATGTGCCTTCTTGATCTGAGTTAAATCCTGCCCTCAGTGCAAAATTTTGTCTTTCAAAGTAATTCCCCCAGTGTAAACGGTGTAAACTTCCAGCTTTACATTCCTGAAAGCAGGATTAATCCTCTTGAATCTAAGCTGCTACCTTCCTAGGTTTTTAATTGTCAGCTAAATGTGGGGCTGTTACTCTGTGGTTAGAGAAGGTGAGAATACAGTACAGAATCCAAGCCTGCAGGTTAATGCAATAAATCTGTCCATTTTATGTACAAACAGGTGATTTCTGCACAGAATTAAAATGAACCAATGGAATTGTCTCAGTTTAAGGAGACACAAATGTTTAGCCAGGAGGGTGGGACATGGGAAAAAAACCCAAGCTCCTCCCTCTGAGCAATTACAACTTCGAAATCAAGAGGCTCCAGTCGAAAGGTGTGGAAAAGAAAAATATTATCTCTTTACTAAAGAACAGATATATATATATATATATATATACATGTAGGTACCACAACAAAACCCCCAAGCCACAATCCCATAACCAATCTCCCACGGAACACAACCCAGTCCCTCCGGCGCAGATACAACCAGCCCCAGCAGGGGGCGCTGCCGCTCCGGGGGCGGGGCTGCGGTGCCCCCTCACGGCCAGCAGGGGGCGCCCCTGGGCTCCGGCGGGCGCGCGCTGCAGCGGGCGGGAGGCAGCCGAGGGGTCCGGGGCAGGCGAAGGGAGGGAAGGGAAGGGAAGGGAAGGGCAGGGAAGAAGGACTCACGCTGGCAAAGGCTGGCTCTGGCTGGGCATCCCCTTCCTCGTCAAAGGGTGCCGGCTGCTGCCGTCACGGGAAGAAGAGGAGGGGAAGGGCGGCCCTTCCCCCCAAAGGCTCCTCCGCAGTGGCTTTTTCGATGAATTTGAGGCGAAGTCCCGGCAGTGGGGCAGAACAGAGTGTGAGGACTCAGATGCGAAACGTGACCTCCCTCAGGGGGGCCAGGAGAAACCAGCCACCCGGCCGAGAAGATGAACTCCGAGCCCTTCTCACCATAAGCACACAAACCCCTGACTTCCTGGCGGGGAAAAGCCCATCCGAATCCCTGCAGCCCCACCGCGAGAGCCTCTCAAAAAAGGCAAAACAAGTCCCCAAAAAGCAAGCACCTCCTAGACAAAAGCTGCCACCTCCCAACCCCCCCTCTCTCTCCCGTCTCCCCAAAGTCATTAGCCTGGAATGCGTGGCTATTCAACTAGTCCTTTTGTGTGGGTGGCTCACTCTGGCCATCTTTTCCCCCCTCCCTCTCTCAACACCTTTCTTTCACAGTGGTAAAGGGAAAAAATTCGAAGCAGGATTTTTTTTCTTTAAAACAAGAAGATCTATGACAGGGATGTAAGCTGCACGCAGCCATTAGATGGTGTTTTATACAGTGCATCAGAGAAAGCTAAAGAATACATTGCTCGGATGTGCAGAGTTAGCAAAGACCTGAAGCGGCAACTAATAACACAGCGACAGACAAGCTTGGTGGGGAGGGTTGGAGAGAAGGAAGGAACAGAAGGAAGAGAATGAGACAAAAGAAATGGAAATCAGATCCCTTGTCAGTAAACTGTCTGCATTTTAACTGGAAGATGCTGTGGTTAAAGAGAACTCAAAGGATGTGTAGGTGACCGATAGAGAAAAGAAACTGGGCTGAAACGTTACAGTTACTGCAGGATTGGACTAGCATAATTTTTCTCCTGTGTTTCTACCTGAAACTCCAAGCACAGCAACAGAAAACCCACACTAGTGAAGGTAAAATGAAGAGGTATTTAAGGAGGAGAGATGTATGGAAGTGGATTACACCTGAAACAAAGCTCCCTATAGAGCTATTAGTACAAGAGGAGGCACTGGGAGAGGGAAGGAGCTGTTGTTTGCTGATCTTGAAAAGATGTCAGAAACACAAACACACGTTTTTGAAGTGCAAAGCAGGAGCTGGTCTCACAAAGGCGCCTGTTTGCTGACAAGGCTTGTGACCACAAACGTGGTATTGTCCTTTCCAGAGGCAAGAGAAGAGAGACAAAGACACCATGGCGTGAAGGAGTAGGCTGGGTTTATTTTTCCACCAATAATACCACCAACAGGACAAGATGGCATGCTCACAGCACCAGGGCTGGATGGTAACCTGCTTTGCTGGAGAGCTGTGCTGGGGACTGTGTACAGCAGGAGAAAGAGGAGTAGACGTTCTGTTCTGTTGATATTTATAACTGAGGTGTAATCAGGTATCCAGCAAACTCTGACCCATATACCAGAATTACGTTGCAGAGACCAAAAGGCCTGGCAAAATGCAATCCAGAACCCCAAATAATTTTCCCTATGTTATAAAAAATAACTGCTTTTGTACACAGATTAATGTCTTCAGGAAAAAACAAAACAAAACAAAACCCCAACCAAACAAAAAACAACAACAACAAAAAAAAGGCAACAAAAAGGGAAAAAAAACCAACAACACAAACACCAATACAGAAGAAAGAGAGAGAAGCAGGTGGCACTCTGAATTTCACATGGATCTGAGCAGCTGTTTGGAAGAATAAATCTGTGAAGGCAAAAGTTTTGCCTTGGGCAGCCAACACATTGCATTACAGAGGAACACTGGAAGACAGTGTTTAAAATCTGTACCGCTGATGTGGCAGTGTTGCTGCCACAAAGTTACATGCAACATGTTTCATGTTGGTGCAAAGCACGAAGCAGATTTGTTCCCGCAGTCCAAACCAAAAGCAATACGTGGAGTAGGAGAACAGTATTAAAAAACAAAAAAAAAAAGAAAAAAAGAGAGAGAGGGATAATCCGCATTTGGATCAAGCAGTGGGTCTTAATGTAAGTCTAAAAAACATAAGAAAAACACTCAGCAAACTGAAATAGAAGGGCTTGTTGTTTAAATGAGCCTGTCCTGAAGCAAGGACGTTTTGCTGAAACAATATTCTTGTCCCCTAAAGGCGTGATAGTAATTTCAGACTTCTACCAAAATAGAAATGTGTCAGCAGTATTAAGGCCATGGCCAAGAGGAGCCTGTGAGGCTGGGATGGTGTGAGCCATATACAGGGTACAGGGGTGTGCCTGTAGTGGCGGCATTTCTGACTGGAGATCTCTGAACACAGCTGTGACATGATTTATAGAGCTCCAAATGTGTTTCCCTGGCAGTGGGTAATCAGTGCTGGACTGCAACTTGAAGGAGCGGTGCAGGAACTCCCCTGCCTTGGCTCCCTCACAGGGAGTCCCACTTAACCTATGAGTCACATTTGTGTTTTTCTCTATTCACTGGGACTATTGCTCTGTATTTTGGTGAACCCCAAGTGTCTTGCATAGTGTGAGGCTGCTTCAAATGGAAATGGGATCACATCTGGGCTGTCATTCTGAAATTACCTTTTCCTGGGGGTGAAGGGTGCTATTCCCTCTGCTCCCCACTCCCTCATGGGACTGCTATGAGAAGGAGTTTGCCAATGAATATAAAAAGCTGGTGTTTTCACATGCATAAGAGGGTAAGTGGAAACATTTGTCCATTAGTCTCTTGGCTGTGGGTAGTTTTTCCTTGCTCCAACTGTCCGTGCCATTGGCACGAAGAGCTGCTTCAAAAATGGAGGAGTAAGTGTCTCCTCCAGGGCTGTGGGAGAGAAGGGAAGACACTTTCCAGTCTTGGTGGGGAGAAGGGTTAGGGCAACCCAAAGATCTTTTGAGCATCTTTCTGGTAAATAGCATTTAAAATCTCTGTGCACCCCTTGCTCAGTACTGCTCTGTTGCCAGGTCTGCTCTGGTGACTGGGTGCCCTTTGCTTGGCTCTGAGGGGCAGGGTGGGCAGGTAACACCTAGGCAGACATTTTAGCTGGAAGGCCAGAATGTTTTCTAGGAGTCACACTTTCCCTCATGCACTCATGGCACTTGTGGCTTAGTCTTGGCATCTCTCAGGGGCTAAAACAGAATCCTGAATGAATCAAACCTGAAGAGTCTCTGCCACCAGCCATGAGCAGCCAGTGTGGGCTGGGCAGGGAACCAGACTGTTGTTTCCCTGGAGAAGTCTCTGGAAATAACTACAGTCACACATGTCTGCAGTGTTGCCTGTCTGCTTACTGAAGGCCCACAATAAAGGTCCACCTGGCTTAGTTTCAGTCACCAAGCCTGGGCCAGCTGGGAGCAGACCCCAGGAAGCTGTGAAATGAGGCTGGGAAAGCATGGGTGTGTTCTGCACTGTGTGTACCTACCTTTCCTCATCAAAGCGTCAGTGCGGCTCTCATGCAGCCTGATGGGATGACAAATGGATTGGTTATTGGGAATTCTGTTGCAGAAAAACTCTCAAGAGCCTGGAGAATCTGGGCTTGTAGCAGCACCAAATGGTTGTATGAGGAAATTACATTCCTTTAACTCCTTTATGAAGTTTTTACTGAAATCTGGCATCTGGTTGCAGCTGCAATACTTAAAATCATGGCTGTAAATGGGGACATAACTTCAGTGATTAGGGCAGATCTGTGCAGGACATGCAGGACAAGGGCATCAGCCACAGAGGGCAAAAATTGGAAGCCTAGAACCACCATTGTGGGGTTGCCACTGGCCCAGAGGCTACAGAGCCCCCAGAGTAGCAGCCTGTGTGAAAGCCAGGGCTGTCTAGAATTTACTCACCATCTCCTTTGCTTTGCAGCACCTTAAGCATGACAAGGAAGATCTTCACCAACACCAGGGAGAGGTGGAGGCAGCAAAATGTCAACAGCGCCTTTGCCAAGCTGAGGAAACTCATTCCCACCCACCCACCAGACAAAAAACTGAGCAAGAACGAGACCCTCCGTTTAGCCATGAGATATATCAACTTCCTTGTCAAGGTCTTGGGGGAGCCAGGCCTGCAGCAGACAGCGGTGGCAGCTCGAAGCAGCATCCTCGGGTTCTTCCAGCAAGCCCCACACTTGCAAAGCATGGAGGAGCTGACACTGATTGAAAACTGTGGTGTCTCCTGTCCTGGCATGAGCAGCAATATAGTAGAGTGTTGGTCAGAGACATCATCTCCCTAGCAGACAATGAGATGTGCAGTCTTGGTACTAGTCTTAATAGGCCCTCTCCTTTTGCTCCTTTGTGTATTGTGAATATTTATTCATATTTATTACTATTTTACTTGGTATGCATTTTTATTTAATAGGAAAGGAAATCCTTGATCATCCAAAAACCTGGAGGTCCAGAGGGAGAACTTGCAGTCCCTGGGAACTTGGAAGGACTCACTGCTGTCATAGCAGAGTCCAAGCCAGAGGAGCCTTCTACCCAGATCTCCTCCATAAATCAGGCCATAGAAACTCATTCAGTGTTTCTGACAGGGAAAGAGATTATTCTCCCATGCTAATTCAAGGAAACACTACTGAGATGAAGAATGATGACTGCACCGCACAATTTGTCCAAGACAGACATCTGGCCCTGGTAGTGAAAGATTTTGAGAGACTGATATTTGACACAGTCCTCCACCAATTGTTCCAGGGGCTAATTGCACTCACTCTTGAGCTTGTGAATCTTATTTCCAGCTTGATTCTTTTTTTTTTTGAGAATGCAAGTACTAGTCCTTGACCCTGGCTACATCTTTCTCCATCAGACTGGAGGGCTCCCTAGTGTCAGAGCAAAATGTATTAAATACAATTAAATGTTAGGTTAAAACAAAGTGCCAATTTAAACATAAGGCATAATCGTAGATAAGTTTCAGTGGGTTCAATAGGCAGAGTAAACCTCCTTTGTAGCAGTGCCAGTGTGCATGTGAAGGATGATGGTCAGCTATGCTCCCGATGCCTTAAAAGCCCATCAAAAAGAGGTTGGTGGCTAAATGTCTTTGCATACCCAGCTGACTGCCTTTAAACTCCTTGATTTCACCTGCTGTAGCTGAGGTTCTCCACCTGGATACTATCCCAAATGGGCTGATGGAGCAAGGACAAAGAAATTGGTGTAAATGTCTTCCATTTCATTCAGCAAATCATTTCCCTATAGGGAGAAACACCAGCCATCATGCTCGTTAGTGTTTGGATGATAAGCAGGTTGAAAGAGGTTTCATGAAGGTGGTTTCATACTGTTACCAAAAAACCCTCAGTTTAATTTCCTGATTGAGTTATAACCTGTGCCATAAAAGGCCTGGGCTGCTCACGTGAAGTACAAAGCAGCCCAGAGCAGCAGAAAAAAATGAACACTGGCTTGAAAGTAGAATGCCTTCCTGGTCAGATCCCACTGACAAGTCCTTTGGATTTCCATGTGGACCAAGGTACATGTCAAGGCTTAGAAAAGATAATTGTTCAGGACTGGTGAAGAAATGTAGCTTCCTTAGGCCAAGGCACGTCCCTGGGTTGTTTCTGTTTGTTCATGAGACAATGAGGTGCCTTCAGAAAGCAGAGGTAGGGTTTGTGCATGTAACATGTACAGCCCTTCTGCATGAGGGGATTTGGCACCTGAAACTGAGCTGCCTTTCAAAGCCTTACCAAGCACCAGGTGCACCAAAGAAGCCAGGGCTGGGTCCCGCTACGGGTATATTGGGCTGTCCTGAGCATTGACAAAGACCGAGGACACAGCTCACCCCGTCCAGGACTGGTGTTGGAAGGCACAGGCATGCCAGTGGACAGAGTTGGACCAAAAAGAAAAGGGAAAAACAAAAACCTGAAAGGGTTCCTGTTGATTTGATTTTGGTTTTGAACACTGCTAATAGTCAGTTTGCTTATCCCTGTGTTTGTGAGATATCAGGGCTACATTGGAGGGCAGCTGAGTGAAAAGGCACTGAGAGTCCTTCCTATGCCTTGTTTCTCGCCGCCTCTGCCCATTTTAATGGGAATAAATGGAGCGACAGCCTCCTGTGCACAGCAGCACCTCAGAGGTAATGAGCCAAGTCCTCCTCCCAGATTTCTGCTGGCTCACTGGACTTACAACAGAACAGATTAGTCCAAGTAAATCAGGGCACTTACTGGCGAGGTGTGGCGGTGCTGTTTGGTCTATCAGTCACTTGCTGTCCCAGGAAACACACAGTTACCAAGGCAAGGCAAAACATCTTGTGAGGAGCTGTCACCCAGGGGAAGGGAAAGAAAACCTGGCAATTTTGTAACGTAACAACCTTGTTGTATTTTCTGTGCTTAAAAAAAACCTTTCCTGCTTGTTTTTGCTTTGGTACATATCAGTGCTTTCTTTGATCTCCTTTCCATTTAGAAGCTCTCTGCTCTCATGCTCAGCAAGTATCTCACTAATCTATCTACCAAAGACTTTTTTTTTTGTCAAGTTTCTTCTTTGTGTTTTGGGGATTTCTTATCTGTATGATCATGAACACATACAATGTAACTGATAACATTTTGTGCTATATGATGTTATTTAACTTCTAATATATTCCAAATAAATTATTTAAGAAACTAATCTTTGTCTTTTCTAAATTTATATAAACTTTTGTTTTACATTTCCGCGCCACTCGGAAGAAGACCCTAAAAGCATTAAAATGTAATTTCCAGTAGGGATGTTTTCTAATGTCTCTTATGCAAGAGTCTTTGTGGTAGAAACAACATTATCAGACAATGAAGAATGACAGGAATTCTTTGTTTATTACTATTTCTTATCCTTTTTGGTTGAATTACATTTTAATCTACATGCTAAGAAGATTTTGAAAAAGATAACTAAAATTTCATTGTGCAATACTGTTATTTATCTCCTCCAAATATTCACAATTCAAAAGATTATAATCAACTCCATTTTAGAAGGCGTAAGTCACCCTAAAGAATTCATTTGGACTCTGAGTCCGTTGTTATCTGAGTTGTTCAGACAGGCACAACCTATAGATTCAAACAGGAGTCCAGGTTCAGATATAAAAATTAATTCAAATTTGAGGGCAGTTTAGGATGTAAAGCTGTTTTTCTGGATAACATCTGGTGGGAACAACCTAATCCCCAACTGAATATGAGGCTGGGAGAGGAAGAGGAACACTAAGATGGCAGATGGAAAAGTTGTGAGGAAGAGATGGGAAATCACTGGGACACAGGGGCAGTTTCATGACTGACTGAATGGCTCACATCCCTGACAATCTTCTGTGATACACAAAGAGAGGGATTTCTGTACAAAATGTGCCTCAGAAAGGTATCTTTTCAAGGGATTATGTATAAAAGTCATGAAATCAGCAAATGTGAGGTTCAGAATGTATTTATATGTGATGTCCAGTATGTATTAATACTAAGCAAGGCAATGCCACCTTAGAGAGGACCCTCTGCTTACAGCAGGTAATGCCAAATAAGTTTGTGTGCTGGGGATCATGTGGCAATGCCTCCTCTGGAAGTGGGCATGGCATAGCCATGTTAACACAATGCTGTGAGATAATGGAACCTGTGCCATGAAGATGTACCGAGTCATTTGGAGATGACTGAAAAATGTCTCATATAGGTTTCTGCAATGGCAAAACCTTAGTGTAAATGACAAAGATGTCCCTAGTCTTAAGGATCCTACTGTCCCCTAGTTGTGACTAACAGTGCTAAATAGAGCTGTGTGAATAGCACTCTGTTATCCCTTGTAATTTTTTTTTTTTTTTT
>VXAY01005680.1:0-24180 GCA_013399855.1 Oxyruncus cristatus
GCAACTTCCTTGTGAGGGGAAGACAACGAACAAGACACTGATCTCCTTTCCTGGGGCTACAGGACCCGAGGGAATGGCCTGAAATTGTGTCAGGGAAGGGTTAGGTTGGATATTAGAAACAGGTTCTTCACCCAGAGGGTGGTTGGGCTCTGGAACAGGCTCCCCAGGGAAGTGGTCACAGCACTAAGCCTGACAGAGTTCAAAAAGCATTTGGATGATACTCTGAGGCACATGATGTGATTCCTGGGGATGGTCCTGTGCAGGGCTAAGGGTTGGACTTGATGATCCTTATAGGTCCCTTCAAACTCAGCATATTCTGTGATTCTGTGATCTAGTTCCAAGCCCCCTGACATGGATAGGGACAGCTTCCACTAGAGCAGGTTGCTCCAAGCCCCATTTGACCCAGCCTTGAACACTTCCAGAAATGGGGCATCCACAATTTCTCTAGGCAACCTCACCATCCTCACAGTAAAGAATTTTTCCTAATATCTAATGTTAATCTGCCCTCTTTCAGTTCAAAACCATTACCCCTTGTCCTAACACTATATGCCCTTGCAAGAAAGTCCCTCTCCAGCTTTTTTGTAGGTCCCCTTAGAATCTTAGACTTCTCGTACAGCTGTAACTTCATACACTTCAAGACAGTATGTAGATTGGGGTACTTACTGTCCAAAACTTGATAAAGTACTGTAAATCTGTTGCAGCAATGAAAAGGCAATACACTAGCGAGTAAGCCAAGAAGAGAAGAAAAAATTTGTAATTGGAGAATCCTACACAGTTGTTCACCCTGATTAAAAAAAAAAGTAGAAGTAAGAATGGAACGTCGTGAAAGTTATTTCCTTTTGCTTTCATCCAATTTAAATTATTTACTCTAGAAAAAGTTAATATCAGCATGTAAACCAAGTTTTGCATCCTATCTCTGCTGCCTCAAGCTACTGAAATGGATTTAGTTTCAATTCTCAAATTAATGTAGTAATTCTAACCCAAAGCAAAATAACACCACCATCAGAAAAAGCCCAAAGAACTTTACCAGGTAACACTGCTTTCAACAGCTTACTGAAATTAAATTTTCTCTTATTGTATGAAATCTGTTCCCAGCACATCTGATGTAAATGTGATTGCAGCTAGAGCTACTTTTTTAGTTTGCAGGTAAGTATCCACGTTATACCATTAGGCATACTGCATGTCAACTGGGACAGTAACAAGCCAAGAATTGGAATCTTGACTGAGTTTTCTGAGAATAAAAGCAGTCTCATTTAATCCACATCCTCCTTCATTCATTATACTACATACTAAAACTTCTTAGTATGATTCTCAAACTTAAGACCATTCATAGACAATTCCTAAAAATATTTACATTTACATAAAATAATGAGCAAAACACTAGTCTTGAATAAACAGAAAACATTTCGTATCAATGACAACATGACAGGAAATGAAAGACATTAGAAACATGCAAATACACATCCAAATGTTAAACTAAATCTCATTTTATCATTTTTACCTATGGGATTTAAGTTTATCTGTCTCCCACATGTAAGCATTTTATAAACAATAGTGAGCAACGAGTATATACTGTGATGATGAGGGTACATTTAGTACCATGGAAGCTTCCCATTAGAGACAACTTATTAAGTATTATGAATTTTAGAGCTCTATTAAACATGTAATGATATTACATCCACCAAACGAAAAAATACTGGAGTGCTGCCCACGGGCAGTCTATTGGCAAACCACTTCCTCTTTTATTTGCATTAAGAAGCTAATCAAAGTTATCTTTGCACTAATTTCAACAAAACTCTCCATATGAGCTTAAAAAAAATAATTCCATATACCTTAACTAACTGATAGTGCTGTCAAAAAGATCAGCTAATTAAGAGAAGGTTACACCCATAAAAGCACTTGTATATTGAAACAAAATTTTCAAAAAAACCACGTGTGGCAAGTCTCAACTTCAGCTTCTAGAAGTGCAGGACAAGTTATTGTAACTATTCTCTTCTCTAGGGAGACAGCGATGCTAATGGCAGAATACACGCTAATGAGATAAAGGTAAAATCTTAAACCACCAAACAAATTTACTATGTACACTACTGTTATTCATTCTCGGGGTGGATAAGGAGTTCGTTCTAAGTTTTGTTTTGACAAAACATGCCATGTCGGCTAAAACATTACATTAAGCATTATCATTTAAACATGCAGCAACAGCTAAGCATCCGCATTAACTACAATTAAGGACTCAATACACATTGCTCTAATATAAAAAAAGAAGATAATTATTTCTAAGCTCATCACGTAGTGAAGTCGGGTTTTTTCCATTAATTATGTGAAAGTAGGCAATTCCATGACAAACTGCAACCAATTCAAATTCAATGTTTCTGTGATAACCCTGTTTTCCTTTCACGATATTTATTTTAGGACTGTTTTTCCTTTGAGGCACTGTTTAGTGTGAGAAAAGAAATATCAAGTGAAATTTTATTCCCCAAAGATGAAGTTTCTTGAATCAAAGACAGATTTCTTTATCGCTGTTCTTTTGTGCTATGGCATGCAGTACACAGATCAAAATAAACTTGTATAAATTTTTATGCTCCCTTCAATTTTGGCAAAGCCCCAGACTGTAGAGTTCTTACTGGAAGAGAACACTTTATCAGAAGATTGAAGAGAAAGTAAACACCATGGTTTTGTAACTGCACTGTTTGAACATGTAGTATCAAATCTTAAACCCCAAGAATCGTGGTTAGATTTGAAGTCTAACATTTCTGAGAAAAAACTGATAAATATACTGACAACTGGCTAAATTATGGTATGCTGTTGCAGTGAAACATTAATACAGAAGAATAGTACAGACTAAAATTTGTATTATAGCTGACATTTTAAACACTTCATTTTGAAGTACAAAGAGAAAATATATAATTCCTGTCTCAGGAGTTAGTTTACTGAAAATGCCAGGCAAAGGAGTAACTTACAAGGCATTAAAGGTGATGCAACTCAGTTAACAAGAAGCATCACAGAATTCAGGAGATGCTGACTTCTATTTGGATTGCTCAGGAGATAAAGGAGAAATGTCTCAAATTATTCCTAATGCGTTCCTAATGGACCCTGTTAGCATTACTGTTACATACAAATGGTATTTCTGGTGATGCCTCAAGCCATTGCATTCCCGCCTGCAGCTCCATCTGTCTGTAATGAGTAGCAGCAGCACTAGAAATCACTACTGCATCACTTAAAACTGCTAGAGTAGTTAGTGGGCAGTTAGCATTAAGTATTTCCGTTTATCACAGCACTTCCACTATCACAGGAATGACAGCCAAAACAAAGCCCCCCTGAGAGGAGAAGACAGCTGACTTGGGGCTAGGACATGACTACCTCTTATTACCTCTGCCTTCCAAAACTTCATCTTACCTTCCCTAGGTTATTTTTACTTATCTTCTCTCTAGAAATCCTTCTCATAGCAGAATATTAAGTTAGAGGTAACTCTCATTACTGTTGCCCTGCTCTTCCTAAGCATCAAATGGGTTCTTCCCCCTTCCTTCCCACACAACTTGCTCCCACCAAAAAATCCCAACATGAAAAGCAAAGCAGGACCTAATGATGTTCAGAGAGACTAAAATCCATCCATTATACTGATCTGCACCCTTACTTTTGTTGGCAAGATAGCCATGTATTTCCCAAAAAACCTTTGAACATGGGTCTTTACAGGACACTCTAAAGCTTGATCAGCACTGGTGCAGTATTTCAACACTTTTTTTTCTCTTCCACAGAGTTCTTTTTTTCAGGGTAAGTCAGGAACTGTGAACATCCACTCAAATTAGGAAAAATA
Source organism: Oxyruncus cristatus (assembly GCA_013399855.1). NCBI lineage: Eukaryota > Metazoa > Chordata > Aves > Passeriformes > Cotingidae > Oxyruncus > Oxyruncus cristatus. The sequence continues at coordinate 3,815 of VXAY01005680.1, forward strand.
ACACAAGACAATACTTATTTTTCTATGCATTTCTGTTACTTGGAATACAAAAGGAACAACTCTCCATCAAGAAGCATTACACATCTTTCAATTACCTTCTCCGTTTGTATTTTTTGCACCCACTGCCTATTAGATTAAAAACAATGAGCAATGTAAATATTCTCTCAAACTGGGTATGTTTATGTTGTTAGATAAAGACGGCTGAAAACAGGTAAAGTAAGCAAATAAGAGGAAAACGGAGTTTGTTTTCCTAGAAATCTCTGCCCTAGTAAAACAACACTTCACTGCCCTTTTACAAAAAATTTAAGTGCTGTTTATGATTTACTATTTGATACAATGGATTTTTATTATGAAATTGAAGTTTACATGAAGGACATTTTCACTGAAATGTCTTAAGACAGAACAACTCAAACAATCCCAAAGAGACCATAAAGCTATACAAAGTGTTTATAATACTGAACAATAATAGTCATACTGAGACTTTTCACCAGTATTTTGTCAGGAATAGCCTGACAGCTGTTTTTCTTATAGCTTTCTACAAGACAGCTATTAAGAAAGCTGAAAAAAGGAAACAGCCTTTTATAAGAAATTTTGTCCCACATTCAATGGTTTTCCCTCTTTTGTTGTCGGGGTTTTTTTTGTTGTTGTTTGTTTTTTTTTTAAGAAGCACACTGCTAACACTGAGCATCATCACATTTCCCATGCCGATATTCCTACAGCAAAAAAACCTGTAGCAAGTAACTCTACCCTATACAGATAACTATTTCTTTCAATTGAATCTACCATGCAGATGCAAAATAAAGGGAGATTCTTAAAATCAAATTACATTATGTCAGAAGCTGTAGTCAGGACCACAACAAACAGGAAGAAACCAGCATCCCTTCTACCCTCAGGACAGAGTCTCCTCTGCCCCAGAATTTGATTTAAGAAAGTGTCAAAACAACTGCTTAGAACCATCTACCAATCAGTTTGTCCAACACAGGAGATTCTTCTTTTCTGATCGGTTTCATTCAGTGAACAACTCGATTATCTCAACTTGGACCTTACTAAATAATTATTTTAATTATTTCTGTGAGACACCTGCCAAACTGACATAAAATTAATTACACAACCTGCCTAACTACTGGTCCCAAGGGCTGCAAAGAAAACACAGAACAAAACTACTGTGTAGGCTGATATGGCAGCAAAAGGAGGGAGGGTAGGAGGGAGAGGGGAGGAAAAATGCAAGAACACAAAAACCCCATAAAACTAAAAGAACTAACTTGCTGTTTCCAGCAAGCCCACTCCAGTTGTCTTGGGAGCTTCAGTTAAGGGGATTAGATACATCCCTGCCCTTTCATTTTTAACCTAGGGTGGCATTTCATCATTCGTTGCAACAAAAGCACAGTAATACTAAAACTATAAAGAAAATAGCAATCCTTAAAAGAAGTTTTTTCACTGATCAGAAGTCCACCTCATCTTTACTGTAAAAACATAGTTACCCAACTTAGAGATCCAAGAAAAATTATACATGAACTTCTTTCCGTATCTCACAACTAAGAAAAGAGGACATACAGCAAATAATTCCAATGGTTCTGCAAGACCAGTAACTTCACATAAGCATCTAACTCTAGGAAGAGTGAAGCATCACCTTCACAAAAGGCCCAGCAAGAGTGTTTTTTATCAAATCAGAAAGTAAGAAAAGAAAGCCAAGAGTACACTCACCAAGGGCAGTGATGATCCATTTTCAAAATGCATCTGAATAACACCAACAGAATTCCAAGCATAGCAAAAGGCAAAAGAAAAAAAAAAGTCAGAAGCACAGTTACATGTCAGATCTAAATTACTCACATACAGATTAAGAATTATCCATATTTATTGTTGGTTACCTCATCTATTTAACAAACATGTGCATTTAAATGCACATAAAACTGTTTACCTGCAAGTGAAGTGCAGATAACCTAAACTCAAAACACCTGATCTGTCACGAGCTTAGTGATTCAAGAAAATGCAATCTACAGCTTCAACTTCAGGATTTAGTTCTCATTCTGTATAGGTTTTTCAACTATTCTTTACTCTCTGACAGAACCTTAGAAACGGGGCTAATTCAGTTATTACTAAGTCATTACAAATTACTTAGTCATACAACTAAATATATTTCCAAGAATTACGGTTTGTTTTTATAAAAATATATACATATGCACACGAGGTTTTTAAGAACTTACCTTGTGTGAAAAATACCGAACAGTTTTCCAATTAATCACTCTCCATTAACAGAATGTGCACGTGAAAATCAGATATAACTGAAGCAAGTGAATTTTGACAAGGTAAGGACAAAATAAAGGTATTCTGCAAAATATGTTAACTAATGGCATTCTGCAAATTTCATTCACATTTTATAGGACAACACAAGTCACCCTTTTTCTCCAGTAAAAACATACATGACTATGTTCCTATCTTACATTGCAACCACCACTCCACACAACACAACCAAGATCCCCTTTTTGCCTCAATTCTGTTATTCTTTTAGTGCCTCTGCTGCTCTGCTGGACAAAATGGAATGTCTTCTCCACCTCACAATCATGTTGGACGGTTTGATGCTGTATCAGCTGAAGAGTATCTGGAACAGTCTTTAAGCTAAGAATAAATCATCCTTTGAGGAAGTGTCTTCTCTCAAAGTTAGAAATTTAAAGCACTGGGGGCAAGAGTGAAAAAACGCACAGACATCCAACCTTGGTGGAGAAAGCTCAGAGAGAACAACAGCCAAAAGAAAGATTAAATTAGAAAGCAATCAGACTTCTGGGGACTATGGATGTGAACTTCCTTTGTGTCACACAAACAAAATCTTCATTTTATTTCCCAGTTAGAAATGGGAGAATGTTTGGCTGCTTCTTTTTTTAAACAGAAGTAACCTGCAAGTTATTCAGTGAAAAATAGGATATTAAGTTTATTACCTCAGATAAGATAGAAGTGACATCATGATTAGATTGAGATGGGTAGTGATGTTTCTAACAACAGAAACAAATTTTTGTTTATCAGCTATTTTTGGTTATATTCTTAAAGAAAATTCCTTATTAATATTCATAAATTTTTAACTGGATGTAAAGAATGTCGAAGACCACGTAACCCATGCTGGAATCAGCGAAGCCATCAAATGAACTAGACTAAGTCACAGACTTCCTTAGAAATACGTAAATGAAAACTAAATCTGAAAAAAAAAAAAAATCTAAAGGAAAAGCTTACCTGCCAAAATACTAAACCGAAAAATCTACTCATAAAAAATAAAAGCTGCTGTGTTAAGGAAAAAACGGATTAATTCAGAAACCCACTTATTTAAAATATTTTCTTACTTGTCGCATACAGAACAGTGATGACAACGATCTGGTTTTACAAGATGGCATCTGTCACAGTATCTGATTGCTAAAGAAAAAAGTTCCAAGATTAGATCTCAATGTACAGTTACACATTTTGATACCTGAAGTCTGTGCAAAAATAAGTACTAGCAGCTCAGCCCAGAAGAACCCCTAGGAAAGCATTCCAGCGTGATCAGAAACAGCTGCAAATACCAAAGCATTCTTTAACTACTTGCAATGCTGAATCTACCAAAGTGAACCCAAAAAGCTCAGTTTTTGCAGTCTCTGCTAATCATGCTAATCATGGGTTTTTTCTTCCAAACCCCTCAGCTCTGCAAAACAACCAGTGAACCAACAAAGCCCACAAAAACCTACTAGACTGGAAAAACTTTAAAGATCATTCAACAAGCTATTTTAAGCTATTGTTCTAACAGCTTTAATTTACTATATGAGATTCTCTCTTGGAATTGCTTAGCTAGCCAGCATTCACACACTGACAATATCACTAGGGTTAGATTAACTCTTAGTTCGGAAGAACCTTTGTTCTTGCTACTGAACAACCAACAAGTAAAATAGTAACAGTTTCTCACTGTGATCTGTCTACCTATATATAACAGGTAGATAGTGATCTTTTTTATTACTATTTTTTTAACCTATGAAAAAAGAAATCTATGCAGTTAATGACTGCTACAGCCTCTTCCACAGCTTGTTAGTATTACAAGCTTTTTGCTAAAATCAATTTAAAAACATCTAGCAAGGCATTGTCAATCCACTTTAAAATCCTAAACTGTAAGCCACAATCTACTTTCCAACAATCTTTACACTGAATAAATGTAGCTGCATAAAGTTACATTAAAGTTAAGTTCTTGGACCACTTTGTTATTTTATGAAGTATGAAAAGTTCTTCTTCCCTTCAACCCAAACCCTTAATTTTTTTTTTTAAATTAGTTTAGGTAGTACATCAAGACATCCGTCTTCGGTGGCCTCCAGAACACCTATTTACCTCCAGACATTGTCCGTGTATAGATAGGAAGATCCTTGGCTGCCCGTCTTAAGACTTCTTGCTGGGATTCACCTCTAGGCTCCCTCTCTAGGGATTCCTTGTCTGAATACGATAGATGAAACTGGAATAATTTTTAAAATCAAAGAAATGTTAGCAAATTCCAAGTTAACTAAGTAACTGTAGATGTGTAAAGAGACATGAATATTCATTATATGAAGATGGACTAGCAGCATGTATAAGGAATTACAGCAAATAACCCAGTGTTCCCAGGACGACAAATTCAGTTTATGGCAAAATTAAAAATACTTCTGATTTGGTATCCATGCAGAGCTGAATGCTTCCAGAAGTATTAAGCAACTCTCTTCAAGAGTAAGATCAAGAGCTTATCATTCCCCTGAAAGGTTAGTTAATTTACTTCTGTAATAACAAATATTAGCTAGTAAATATAAGCTAGGGATGTCAGTATTCAACTGAAAGAAAATACACTACTAATAACAGCCAAAAGGATAGCTTTATTTCTCTGCTGTCTGGCATCTTCCCTTTTATTCTTTGTCACTAGGGAGTTGCTGTTCTCATCATGCAGGTGTTAGGATGTGTTTTTAGAGACTGGCTGAGAGAAGGAAGAGATGGGTGTCCTGTATGACAGAATAACCACATCTTGAACATCTTCCTGAATAAAATGACAATTTCTGTCACTGCTCAAAATGGCAGTAACAAATACGGCTCTAGTAAGTGCTGAAAGGGTAAAAATTACTGAAAGACATGCACAGTATACATGAAGTAGTACAAATTCCTTATACTCCAACATCCTCTGCAACACAGCACCATAGCCTTGTCACTGTAGCTTCTAGAAACGGGCAGATGACAAAGACTTTGATATCTCCATCTCTGATATTCTCCAAAGAAGGATACAAAATCACCTCTGAAAAGCAGTCCACATTTGTCAGGAAGAGTGGCTGTCTCTAATGTCCTAGAAACAGTAGCCCACTGCATAGCATTTATGTTTACAGGAAGGCTAGTCATTACAATATTGAATTTTTTCCTAAAAGGATGTGAAGTACTAAGTAAAACTAAGGAAGCAGACAGAAACATACAGTTAGGAACCTACTGTCACACCACAGAGAAGGCACCACTACACCCTTCCTTGCAAAGCTCACAGTCTTCAGCTGAAGCTGGAGATTCACTGTTTAGCCTGAGTTTCTCAGGTCACCATTCATTTTTTTCCCTTCCAAGAACACACTCTTACCAAAATCTGAGTTGATTTATATTGTGATGCATACAATTTCTCACTGCAGAAACTTAGTTCAGAATACTTTCTTTTTAAATGCTGGTTGGATGTAAACAGAGCTACTACTCCATCATTTTGTAGTGGTCCTCAGAGTAGACTTAAATCTACAAACACTCCTTCCTGGGAAACCATCTTCTCTCCCACCCTGGTGCAGTACTTGCATATAGTTGGTATGCACAGGTACAGAATGGCATGCACTACAGCAAAGTCCCTCTAAGTCTACTTTCTATATGTGTAAAAGTTTAAGCTTAAAAGAAAGCGGTGCGGTTTGCGCCAGCTACACTATTCATGAAAACAAAATGCTGAAACTGTGTTTCAGTCTTCAAATGAGTATTTGCTAGGTAAGTCAGTTCAGTTCATTTGAAAAGATAATCCTTTAGTATTTACAGACTTCATCCCAGAAAATGGAAGCCAAGGAGTAACTTAACATTACAAAATACCCTAATTAAATTTTTAAAATACTGCTCTAGTTGAACAGGAAAAAGACATGGAACAACAGAGATGTCACTTTCTGCCAGCAACATTGTGTAAATTCAAAGAACACAGAAACATCACACATTGTTATTACCCAACTTCCATACCCCATCTGAAGTTCTTCAGTAGTACTGTATGATGGCTTTGGAATCCTACTGTAATTAGTAGGATTTGTCAAAATGTTTTGTAAGTCTTTCATTGGCATCAGTCCAGTGCTTTGAAAACCCTTCTAATTATTGCTACAGTCACCATATACATGCACACATTTGGCTCTGTAATTACCAAATGAAATAGGCTCCTAATTTATTTTGCTCCTCTCTACCCCAAGCTGTAGTAAAGACTGCAGTGTGAACTTCAATGAAAACCGCAATTAGTTTGAATTATCTACTTGTTTCCACAACTACGTATCTTAGTGGTGAATGAAATGAAAACTATTCAGAAAAGAACCTCCGCACTACAGACAGCAGAAATCACCAGCTATTTATTTTGTGTTGACATGGTACTTAAAGCAGCTAGACTTATGAGTCCGTGCCAAAGTAAGTACTGGCTTTGTGGGTATTTCAAACTACAGAGCAGCCACATAATGACTCCCCTTGACCTCAGAGGTTGCGTGACATAGCACCTACTGACAGGACTAGGAAACTTTATTGTTTCTGAATAAAGAGAGGATGGAAGAGACCAAAAAGTTGTGTGGGTTGTACTAAGCTGCATGGAGAGCACTTCCATCAATAACCTTTTTTCCATATGGCTGTTCTAAAGCATAAACCTTCCTGCTTAGCCAGCTGTGGCTTCCCAGAATCAGCTTACCCAATGTGCACCCCCACCACAACCCACAAGTTCCTTCATACCAAAATACATGGGGAAGAAGCTTTAATTCAGACGACAGCAGACAAATGCTGGCAGAAACTACAAGTCTTAAACACAGGGAAATAAAATTTTGCCCACATAAAAGTCTGATATTCCCATGCAAAAATTTAAGCTAGTACTTCAAATAACTCACATTTTTTTCAAGCGGAAAGGAATTTTTCTTCTTAATATCATAAGTAGCTCATTTTAAAATATCTATTAAAAACTTTGAAACTTAGAGAAGGTGTTATTTTTTTGTCTTGGTCTCTACACTGATTGCAGTCTGACTCACTCCTATTGATAAGCTGAGTAACTATCATCTGTGTTTTTCTACACAGTGTAAGACTACATGAGATGAGGGACTAAGTTATTCAAATACTAAAAAATCAGGCATTTAACTAGGCTATTTCAAAAACAAAAGTTAAGTTTATCTTACTTCTTTTGAAGGATTCATTGGTAGCGTAAAGATTGTTTTCCAATATGACCAGACGAACAGCATGAAAAATATGTGGTAAGCAACCAGGCACACAACTAAAATCAAAAAGGAACAGAATTAATACAAACAGACCAGTGATACTTTAGTACTTACAAACAGCTCTGCAAAAGCTCTGCAACAAAAATACAGCACTGTAACTTTACATTAGACAAATACACACTCTGTGGGGAAAGTAATGATACAGTAAATGGATTACAAAAGTTTGAGGGGAATGGGCCTATTAAAGCCCCATAATTATTTAGCAAGCACTCCCTCTTTACACATTTGTTGAATCCTAATTAACTGATGCATTTCCGCCATTTGGCTTTATAAACCATGCAGGGAGACTGCTAACCATGCAAACACCCCCTCTCCCCAAAAAGTCCCAGCCCCCTGCCAAAGGAAGTATAGTTATCTAAACAATGACAAGAGTGAGGGCAGTCTCGGGGTGGATACACACATGATACCTGAGCAGTAACCATAACCAGTTAATTTGTTTTGCTAGATTTCAGGAGGGAGGACAGTTGGGTAGTTTTTAAAAACCTGCAGTTCCTTTAAATTCAAATGTTCATTCACTACTTTTTGTTCTTCACAGCCAGTGATTATTCTTATATTTTAACATATGTCAGGGAGCATTTACCATGCTGAATTGTTTTACTAGAATACAGAAGGCAACATTAACTTTTCCTAAGAGCCTGCCATGGATGGATGGGTATTTCTTTTTAAAAGCTCTCACTGGACTAAGAAATTCACTACAGTAAATAGCATATTCAAAACTCATATCCCCTACTTAACTTACTCCAAAGACAGGAAAGAGTATTTTTCTGCAAATTCACAACATCATTAAAAAACATAAAAGGAAACCTGTGTACTTTCACTACACAATCTAAAATATTGCCCTTGTATGGTTAGCTCATGGGGGGGTTGTATGTAATACTGTTCAGTGCTAAATAATTTTCTATAACGCATGCATGATGGTGTGTATAAATGCAAGGACAATTGCCCAGTATGATCTCATTTTTTGTAATTTTGCCTCAAAAGTAACACTGAATAAATATTTCTGGTGTTGAAGTTTGTTTATTCAAAAACCAGCAACGTTGTAAATATTTACTGTTATTCACTAAGAAGTAAAAATAATAAAAAAAAGATAAGAAAATCTAAGGAACAACTCTGTACAGAGCCTTAGGGTTGACAGGGGCAAAGAGCCATATGCCAAGTCTATAAAGTGAAAGAAAAATCACATCAGCATAAGTAAGTGATAGAACTGGACTCCACACAAAGAACAATACACTAAAAGACCAACTTGCTATTGCACAAGCTTCTGGACAGGAACAGTCCACATTTTTATCAGAACATTTCTATCAACTCTAAAACCCCCCAGATTTACTCAAACAAAATCAGTATTTTTTTAAACAATTGTATATTCATGGCACACAGTGAGACCAAGGTAGGGCAAGTTACCTCAGCTCTGTACACAATGCATTTACTAACCTGCATCAGTATTCTCTTCTTGTGAGAAAAACAACAATTGTGACTGATAAGAAAATTGTTCATATATTAAAGGAAAAAAAGAAAAGACTACTGAAGGAAGATGAAAGTTTAGCCTATAGACATTATCCCAATATTTCCCTTTAAAGTCTGCACAAGACTCGAGCTCATCTTGTTTGATCTAGAACCTCAGTTCTCCAACCTGGCCAAGGTCCCGACTGGTCACTCCTCCCAGGTTATCTACCCACCAGTTTCTCTGCACTGCGATGGAGACCCTGGGCTACCCACTGCTCCGCTGGGTCTGTTGAGAGTCCAACATAAAACCTACATTTCCTTTGAGACAGTGAAAGAAGAGCTCTCTGCAGCTCCCTGGCAGAAATCCTTCTATTTCACAGTTTTTCTGAACCACCCCCCCAAAAAACCCCAATCCAAATGGTGTATCCCTTGCATGAAGGCAACCCATTGACAAACAGCTAGCACAGCTAAAGTTGTTTGGAGATCTGAAGCAACCTACAGTAGGACTGAGCCCCATCTGCCCAGTTTTCACCCCAGAAAGGGGTGAAAGGGAGAAGTATAAGCCAGGGTTAATTTCTCCTGACTAGCTGAAGCTGACCAAGGCTTTGAGCGAAAATTTAATGTTCTCCAATGCATTTTGCTGATAATTCTAATGTGTTTTGTGAGCAATGCGTAACAACACACTTGTGTCCCCTCTCAGCAGCAAGAAACTGTCTACAGGTGCTGAAGTTTGCAGATACACTTACGGACTCATATGTGCGCAGAGATCACCGAACTAAAGAAAGTTTTTCAAGCAAATGTTTCTTAAATGACAAACACTTATTTCTAAGTGAGGGAGTTGCCAGTGACTTGATAAAATACACTGGAATTACACAAACATAAAAAGCATAAAGTTTATCTCCTAACTCTTCACCCTTTCCTCGAAAAGCTCCGCAGCCCCACACTTTACATTTCCATGCTGTGCTGCAGTAGTAAAATAGCATCTGGAAAAGCAATCTAAACATGCCACGGCCTCAGGGCCGTGTACGAACTGTACGAACTGCTAATAAGCAGTTTTATTATATTCTGAAAAGGCTAAACATCCAAAGGATTCTATTTCTTTAAAGACACTGGCTAAAAAGAAACTACAGGAAAAATTTACCTCCCATTTAAATATATTGCACCTCCACCAACACCCTGTTCATAGCTAGAAGTCCTGCTTTTACAAGAGCTTTCTGTGCTATGAATATTCTTTTAGAAAAAACAGAATATAAGGATTATTTTAGTTGACCCATCAGAAAGCCAGTAAGAACAGCAAAAATTTTTTCTCATCTTTATTTGTAATAGCTAAAGCAATATTCAGGAATAGCAGGATAATAAAAAGGAGCTAGGGAACATAAAAAATATACTTATTTAAAACTAGTTAGATTTGTATCTTAATTCTATTATAAACTATTATTCTACCCTGATATATGAATTCCACTTATAAACAGATAATAAAAATCTTACCTTTTTCTCCAATATTTGTCATTGTCACTGAAAAAAGAGAAAAAAGGAAATAGTAAAAATTATGTTTAAATACCAAATGATGTAACTGAATATTTAAACATTTTTTCCAATCAAAGAGGAAAGAGTAATCATCAAACAATACATGTTTAATATCACACACTATCAAGATTTTATGCTGTGTACATTCATTATAAGAATAGGTACAGAACACCAATTGCTTATAGTGGTTTTTGGCTCCTATTCCCAGGCTCATTTCTTGAGAACTAGTACCTCCATCTATCTGAAGCTGCCCAAATTTAATCCAAGAAAAGCCACCCCGAAGACCAGTTATTTCTTTAACTGTGGTTGTGCAGGTTTCACTCTTTATTTATGTTCTATTCGTGAATCGGACGTATCAGACTCCAGAACTGGTTTTGACAGCAATACGTGGTGATACCTTAGATCTTCAAAGCATAAAAATGTAAAGTACACAGAAGCTGCATTTAGTTTAAGAATTTGCCCATACATTACAAGATTTGGCGATAGTAAAAGAGTGAGAAAGATGCAAGTATGTCAGGCATGGAGTGGAGTAGATAGGTATCACACATCAGTCGCTGCATTTTCCACTCTTGGTCACATTATTTAAAAAACGTAGCCATCCTACAACAGGCATCTCATGGAGATCAAAAACTCCCAAGTGATCAAAACCTTTTTCCACTCAAACCACTCCACCACACATTTATCCATCCTAGTTAAGCAGTCTAAAAACCATAATATACTGGCACCTACAACTGCAAGCTGAAGGACGGTAGCTATATGGATCTCTCACCCACCCCTGTCTTCCTAATAAAAATGTTTGCACAAGCCTGGTCTTCAACAAGCAGGCACAAGGCAACTCCTACTGAAAGGTCAAGCAGTCATGCCATCTGACTGATGTATTAAACTTCGGCTTGTTATTAGAATGAAAGCTCCTACTTAAATATACCTCACACATTGCAAGGATGCACCATGGAACTAGTGATGCTCAACTAATGCTCTGGAGGAGTGAACACTTATCAAGTTTGCAGATGATGCCACCCTGGGGACACCAGTTGGTATGTGCAGGACTGCCATCCAGAGGGACCCAGGCAGGTTGGGGGAATGGCCCAATCGGGCCCTTATGAAATTCAGCCAGGGCAAAGGCAAAGTCCTGCACCTCTAAAGAAACAACTCCCTGAAACCACACAGCCTGGAGACTGCTGGGCTGGAGCAGCTCTGTGGAAGAGGCTGTGGAGATGCTGGTGGGCAGTACCTGCACAGCAGACAGGGCCACCAGCCTCCAAGGCTGCATTAGCAGGGGCACAGCTGGTCAGTCAAGGCAAGGGATTATCCCCTTCTGCACAGCACTCATCAGACCACACCCCAGTACAACAAAGAGACAAGTCCAGGGGGAAGCAACCAAGCTGGCAGGGACCAGACCACTCATCCTCTAAACAGAGGCTGCACAGCCAGGGCTTATCAGCCTGGAGAAGACATGGTTTTGGGAGGGCCTAACAGTACCTCCAGGAAGGCATCGAGGAGGTGGAGCTGGGCTCTTCGTAGTGGCGCAGTGTGGGAGAACAAAAGCCAGTAGGTGTTAAGTTGAAATGAAAGGATTAGATGTGATACAAGGAAAAACTTCTCCACCATGAGAACAACCCATCAGTGGAGGAAGGAGCCCAGCTATGTAGTACAGCCTCCATCATTGAAGTTTTTCAAGGCTCAGACTGATAAAACCTTGAACAACCTGCAATGACCTCACACTTAACCCTGCTTTGATTAGGAGGTTGGACCAGATAAACTTAGGTCCTCTCAAACAAGAATTATTCTACAACTCTGTAATTATAAAACAGGTCTATTAAAATGGAGATATGGCTATAGCTCTGCCAAAACAAACATCTACTTTTACCTGCAGGAAAACAGTAATCAACCATGTTTATAAAACTCTTCACAAAAATCAGAAAGACACCACAGAAGTTGCATAAGCCACTATAAACTCCATTCTGCTCTCAGTTTTCTGAAATATTTAGAACTTGATAAGCTAAGTATCCATCTAGACAACTGCTAGAGAGAAGCTGAAGGACCATTTGTACACATTTGACTCCGAGAAGCAGTGAAGGTCCACTACAATAATGCACAAGAACTGTAAAATTGCAAATAAACAGTAATCCACCAGATTACTGTTCACAAAACAAAAGACATCTTTAGACCTGATGTGTAATTTAAAAGTGCTGGAGCTCTCAGGTTAGGACAAATTAGCCACTACTCAAATTCTGATTTTCTTTCTCCACTTGGCATGATCAGCAAAGTGTGCAAAAATTTTGTCAGTCTTCTTGGAATAACTCTGTTAATTAAAAAGCTCTTGCCAAGCACATATTGCAGAATCACTAGTTTCAAAATAAAATCTATTTAACCAACCTTCACTATGATTTGTGGTATTTTTCTCTCCTTACAAGGGAATGACATATAACATTGTTGTGAAAGCAGTTGTAATCTTTTTTCCACCCCTTACCTGTATTTATCAATGTGTTTGAGGCATCTGAATTTTCCACATGCCTGCAGATAAACATCAGATGCAAGTAATAAATCCAAATTTAATAATCTCTACTGGACAGTAAACCTACAGCTTTTCAAAATTTCTGTCCACCTCCGGAAAGAAATGCACACTTCAGAGTCTGCATCTGCTCAGAGGACTGTCTTTTCAGCTTTTGCAGTATCTCGCTTGGAAGTCAAATGTTCCTGACAGTCAGGACCACAAAGGCTAAAACACAAGTGCCCAGAGACGTCCAGCTAATTTCAGCAGGGCGAGAACATGGGTTTTCTCGAGACATCGTGTCATTTTAATCTCTTTTACCACCTGAGTATAACTCAAGAGTTATTTCATACACTCCTGAGTTGCAACTACTTTAAGAGACCAAAGCAGAAAAGGCAAGGCTGAAAAGAGATGCCAGTACCTTCAGTCTTATTATCTTTTTTCTCTACACATACTGCAACTGGTGTGTACAAGGAGACTAGCTGTATTGCTCAACAAGCACTCTCGCAGACAGTGACACAGAGTGATATGCAAGATTATCCAATAACCTGTATGAAGGGAAGTACTATTCCTTCTGCTTATGCCTTTAAGTCACCTTTGATGAAAGTTCCCTGAAGGAGCTATAATGTGTGGGAAAGTAATGGACAAGCATCTGCAATACCAAGCACCAGAGAGGAAATGAAAGGGGTTTTTTTTGTTTGATTTGGCTTTTGGTTTGTTTGGTTTTTGGGTTCGTTGACTGGTTGTTTCACAGAAATGTGACAGAATTGACCAGCAGGAAGAAAAAAAAAAAATAATTATCGCTCCTACAAATCAAACTCTCTCAAAATTTCTCTAAAAAATAAACTCTATTTGTTGAATGACAGTGATAGAAAGAGTTCCTAGGGTAACCACAAGATGTTTCTAATTCTAAAATCACACTATTTAAGTGCATGGAAAATAACTCTCTAAAATGAAAAATGCCCCTCTAATTTTGGCTTTGATCAAAGAAATGTTTGCTATTTTCCCCATCTTCTGAACAGCACACATGATGTATTTATTTAAACCAAATTTTTTATTTTTCATTAGATGCAGTGATACAGCTTTATTATATTATTCAATAGTATTTGGTCATATAGTCTTCCCTGAATCATTTACATCAGTATTTCCAGCAGTTTTCTCATTTCTCTTCCAAGGGGTTACATTCACTGTGGTGGTGCACAGAAAAGTAGGTCAGACTGTGCAACCTGTCATTAATAAATATCAGCTGAAATGCTGCAAATGCACTTACTGGTAGTCAAATAGCACAGAAATAATATGGGTAAAATGCATTTATGCCTATGATGACTAAAATAAACACCAAGGACATGGCAATCCCAACTGCCAAGCAATTTCTGGAAGAAAACAGGGTAAAACCCTTCGGGACCAAAATGGAATGATACTCCTGTATATTCAGAGATGGAAATAATTATAAAGCCATGACCTGTCTTCAAGAGATCATTAAAAAGTTACAGCTTTGTTCGCCTGAGATACTGCAGGGGCCAATTTCATTAAGAATCATCCTTCCCCTGCTAAAGCATCAGGATGCCATTTACAGTTCAGGACTAGCAGACTATCACATCATTAGAGCCTCTCCGGATAATTACGCAGCTTGCAGATGGTGCTCATCGGAATTAGGGATCAGGCTGGGACAGACGCAGGACTTCAGCCAACAGAGATGCCAATTTCCTGAGCCAAAAACATCGTTCCCTGCTTGCCCCGAGCCACAAGCAGCCAGAAACAGGAACAGCACATTCAGTAGTCAATGCTCCTAAACAGCCCGCGCTTGCAAAAAAACAATTGCAAAGAAAACAAAGCTGGGTTACAAAAGATCAGAAAAAGTCCAGGATGGTTTCCACCACTGAATTAGTTTGCTAAGAAGAGAAGTCATATTGCTAAAACCTTGCATTGGGTCAAACCTTAATTCAGTGACAGAAATGGATTCTTCATTTCTTGAACTACTGCTCATTTTCTCTAGGAATGTTTATTCTCACTCACTTGTGGAAAAAATCAGTAGACATCCATCTCCATATGGCTAGAGACATGGTAAGACACACTGCTACCAAAAAACCCAAAAGAATTTGGAAGATAAAATTAATGTAAAAAATTTGCATTGGTTTTGTAACATTAAATTTTGCTTGTCTTCTAAACCCAAAAACAAAGTTCCTGAACTGTAAATATAATGCTTTAAAAAAAAAAAAAAGGGCAATTAATTTTTTAAAGCTTTGACGAAAGTGGATATACAAAATCTTGCTTTCATGTTTTACGTACATTTTTTAAATATTTAAAACTTTGGAGTGGGAAAATAACATACACCTGATTCAGAGACTCTGCAGCTACATCTATAAATAGGTGCTCTCTCAAACTTTTATGAAGTTTAACATCTTGGATCTGATTCACAAAACTAAGTACATATTTTATCTTTATAGCATGTTTGAAGCTGTAAAACACTGATCTATAGATGCAGTTTAACTCAGCTTCTGTGCACACATAAAAGTGCTTTATAGTTGTGACAAGTGTTCTGTCATTGCCTGCAACAGTCCTTTAGAAAAAATATCACTGCTTGCAATAAAAACCTACCTCTCTGATAGACAGAGCAGTGATTTGCACTGATTCAGAGTGACAACATGCCACCAGTGCTTTGCTTCAGAACAAAAGTAAGAGAAATACTTCTGGGATATTTAAGGTTGGTATAAGTAGCTACCAATACTCCATCAATAACTCATATATTTGGATTTGATGGCATTCGTGAATGTTTCAGTAAACTCATTTTAACCCCGCGCCCATCAAACTGCATCACCATCTGCCTCCCCAGCAGCAAGCTCCTATTGGGTACCTTTGTAGACAAGGTCACAATACATTTGATTAGAGCATCACTACGAATTGACTTAATCTTCTTTACAAACTTCCCATTTATGTTCCAAGTCGCAAGGACTGACTGAAAAGCAAAGATTCTTTCTAGCCATGTTGAGCCAGATCCTTTTCAGCAAAAACAAAGTACCCCCTGACAAGAACATCTATTAAAGTATGTATCAAGCAGTGTTAAATCTTTAATTGAAAGCATAATCTTATCTAATAATTATATCTTCGCCATAGACCTTATGTTTTCAACTTCAGGCCATGTTTTAAATTTCAAGGCACAAAACCTATGGGTAATACACTGGGCAATACATGATGAAATAATCAGCCATGCTTAACACAGATTTCAATTCCATTTCAGAGGTGGTCAATGGCAGCTGCACAGGAGCACTGCTGGATATACTTCAGAAGCCAATTTTACTTCAGCTGCCAGTTTCGAAACTTTTCTCAAAATACCCAGGGATATCCGAAGAGGGGAAAAAAAGTGGTATTTGCAAAATATGGAATAAAAAAAGCAAACTTTCTTTGACCAAAGTCCTTTTCTACCTTAGCAGCCAATGTACAGAGAGGGTATTTAACCAGTATTTGACAACAGCGAACTGCAACGTTACAATGTACTTGTATTTCTATAGCCAAAGGTAAGAAGTAGATGGTTACAAGACATAAGCTGCAAGTACCATAAATCCTTTAATTCATCTGAAGAACATACTTAGCAAAGAGCTCACATCCAGCAGAACAAATTGTGGGTCTGACTTTTTTTTTCACCTCTTATCAGCTTTTATCTCCCTATTTTCTGCCACCTGCTATTCCCTGATGACCCTATGCCAAGCCCACAGGGCACATATTAATCCTGCCTCTAAACTGTGATGAATTAAGCAGCTTTTTATTCTGTTAGAATTCCATTCCACTGATGGTACACAGAGTCAAAAACCTCAAATCAGCACTAATCAACCTGATCCTTCAGCAAAACTTTTTCATTATCATTAACATCTTTAGCATCTGGATGTCATTCCACATTTTCTATTCCATTCTGAAAGTAGGTGTGGACAGATACAAGTCACATACTCTAATCCAAAAACAAAGATGTGGCTTATGAGCTCTCCTGACAGTACTGTGAATGTTTTCTTGTGCCCCCTCTTCAGCCATGCTGAAGTCACTTACTCTTCTCCAAATCAGGCAAATCATTCACCAGGTGGCAATACTTCCTCCCTTTCCCTTCACTGAAGTAGTCAGGAAATGCTTAGTGCTCATTTCTTCCACTGCAAATCAATTTTCCTTCTTTAAAACTACAAATTCAAGCTACATTTTCAGACAGATTCTCTCAGCAAGAGCATAATCCTTAGAATTAAAAATCAGTGTCCTGTAAAACATATACCTATACATCCATATTCTATTTATAGGATAACCCTTTC
Source organism: Oxyruncus cristatus (assembly GCA_013399855.1). Taxonomy (NCBI): domain Eukaryota; kingdom Metazoa; phylum Chordata; class Aves; order Passeriformes; family Cotingidae; genus Oxyruncus; species Oxyruncus cristatus. The sequence continues at coordinate 21,043 of VXAY01005680.1, forward strand.
ATCAGCTCAGGTGATATTTTCACTAAAAAAACATCTGTCATAGCACTGTCAAATTTTTACATTTTCCTTCTTATATGCATGTCCAAATCACAAACTGGCAGGAAAACAAAAGAAAACAAAAACAGAACAAAAAACCCTAAATGAACAAACAAACAAAAACAAACAAAAAAAATCCAAACAAAAAACAAATGCCAAACCAAACAAAAAAGCATCTCAGTATCCAAGGTTGTAACAAACATTTCTGACAAACAACAAGCAGAAACTGCAAATAACTACTGGTTCTGCCTTACCTAAAGCATGGACTGGACAACTACTCCAACTGCCTTATAGCTCTACAAACCTGAGCAGAGATCCATCTAAGAAGGAAGACATAAGAACAATTCTTTTCTTTGCATATAAAATACATGAAGATTTAATAAACATCAAATTTTCATGTTTGGGTTTTCACAAACACATGGACGAGGTGCTGGGGGAAAGAACTCCATTTGAACTTCATGATAGTATTGTTCTATATATGCTAGGTTGAAATTTCAGTAACTTTAGTTATCAAAGCTCATTGTACTCTTTGCAGGTTGCCTGTATTTCCTCATCTATTTTAGAAGAAGAACAACAAATATCTATCACTCAGGTTCTCATAAACGCACTCAAATTTTTTTAAGAGAAGGAATACTTAAAGGCCCATTAATTTTAAACACAAAGGAAGTCATGTGAGATGTAAAAACCAACTACTATTGCCAGACAGGGATTGCGAGATGACAATACTGGCAAAGTTAAGAGAATGGTACTGGAACACAGAGAAGCAATTTTTAGTCAGATGTTTTAAGACCAATTAATTTACACATTTAATTCCAGTATTCTATAACCAACAGGAAGAAGAGAAACATTTGCTACTGTTCAATACCTTTCTCCTTTTCCTTAAAGGTTAAACCTGCACAAGCACTTAACTGAATCTCTTAACTTGAGAGACAGACATGGTTATACTACTATTAAAACCAGTGAATTTATTTTTCTATTCCTAAAACCTTTCTCAATTCCTAAAATGCCTCTCAATGCTGTAACTATCCAGCTTTAGGGATCAAAGGAATCAGTCTAGTAGACTACTTTTTTAAAAAAATACAATGTTTCTCCTACAACGCTCAGATTAAAATTGCAAAAAACCCCCTCATTCAAAATACCACATTTGAAACACTACTAAAAGCTCAAATTAGCTCATTACTAAAAGCTCAAATTAACCACTTAACAAAAGTGCAAAGTCCTTGCTAAGTCCTACTGCACAATGGTTAACACTGTTCCCTGTATGTTGTCATTAGCATCGATGATAGCAAGCAGCAGAAAGAAAAGCAGCTATATACGTCCTCTTTAGCATTCAGTGCTGCAGGAATAAAAGATGCACTGAGCAGACAGGCTGGCTTCAAAGCACTGAAATGCTTACAGTCTATTCCTGCCGTTGGCTTTCGTTCCCAGAGTTGTTAGTTATTCCTTCTGTTGTTTACACTAAATATTCATTAGTAAGACAAGACATAAGTTTATTTTATCTTAATATGCCAAAAATGAGGGAAAGCATCCAGATACAGACAAAAGATGGAATTAGCGGAAGTTGTAGAAGACTATTATGCTGAATTCAAAAACTGGTGAGCCAGGCAGAATGGGAAAGGGGTGGTAGTGGGGGAAACTAAAAAAAAAGAAAAAAAAAAATCATCCTTATCCATAGATAGGAATTCAGTAAAAGATGTTTTAGCAGAGGCCCAGGAGTCCCTCTTCCTCCTCTCCCATCGCAGACCTTTTGCTCTGAGGGATTGTCAAGGAATCAGGGTACCACAGTTTACAGTTTGAAGCAGTTTTCAAGCACGTAATTTCCTTAAGACAAAAGCTTACCTGCTTTCAGGTAAAACCCAATCTTCCTGTTATACAGAATTACGCAGAAGAAAAGATACAGTAGATCACTGAAACAGTAATGCCCAAAACAAGACTCCTGTACCTACTACAGGGCTGCATACACTAGAACAAGTGTTAACTATAGAGCAACTTTCCCCTTAAACATCCCTCGTCTTGCCAGCTAACCTCCAATATAGTAACCACACCAAGACTTCAGACCTCTCTCCAAAACAGTGGTGCTAGGCCTGGCAATCATTTTTTGCTTAGACCCTCAACTGCTCAGCCAAGTATCTATAGGAAAAAAAATCTTATCAATCTTCTATATACAATTAAAAAAATAAAACCAAAAATTAGGTACCAGACTGCTGAGATTTTCAATATGAATAGTTGAAGACTTACAACTCATATTCCTTTATGCCATTATTGTAGCACTGTTAGTGAAACATCAGTATACCACACATTACCCCTAAAATTAAAAGACCCAATTGTTTTCTACAAGATACACCATAAAGAGAAGTCAAAATCAGAAAAAAAAAAACAAAACAAAAACAACCCCAAACCCAGAAACCAAGGGAGTCCGGCAAGCTGGTCATTTAATAAAGCCCTCTGGCTTGGCTACTCAAATTTACACAAATTTAAACAAATTTACACAAATACACAATACATATCACACCCAATCTCCAGTATGTGATTAATGATTTGCCTGATGCTGAGGAACAGGTGCCAAGGTGGGTGGTCAGGATGACTTCCGACTGACATGCAGGCTGCCGATGCCGAAGAAGGGACCAAGAAGTTGTGACAGCCGGGCATTTTGTAGATGACTGAAGAGTGGCACGGGGCGACTCGCGGATTTCCTGTCACCTGTCCCTGCTCCCACGCCGGCGGACAAATGGCCCTCACATGCTACATGTATGTGTATGTATGTGCGCTGTGTGTCCGTGTGTGTGTGTACAGGTTGTCACGCCGAAGGGACGGCGAACTCCGCTCAGCCACCCGCACGGTCAGACCCCGCTTCCCATGTCCGGGGTTTGGACCAGTCACCCGCTGCGCGCTCCACGGAGGGAAACTCGCGCCCGTGAAAAGCCCCGTGCGACCGGATCCCTCCTCGCGTGGGATAACCAGGCGCTACCAGGTCGCGGAAAGAACCAGGCGGCGCGGATGCCCCTCGTCCGAGCAGCCGGGACGCGAGGGGGTCCAGCCCAGCCCAGCCCGGCCCGTCGCCAGCCCCTGCCCCGGTCCCGGCCCGGCCCGCGGGCGTGGCGG
>VXAY01005680.1:28043-84577 GCA_013399855.1 Oxyruncus cristatus
TGAGTCTACCCTTGGACAACAGTTCTTACGTACTCTGCTGTCCTTTAGAGTCACAAATGAATTACACCAGCATAAATCCCTCACTGGGATCACGTGTCCTACTCGGGACACTTGCTCCAGCGTAGGTTTCTCTCTCCAAGGGCCACAGGTCTCCAGGTCTCCAGCAAGACTCTGTTTCATCTTAGGCCTCCCACGAGGTTACAGCTTCCTCCATGCACTCCTCTGCTCTGGCACAGGCTCGTTCGTGAGCTGCCAGAGGGTTTCTTCACTCCAGATAATCTTCCACAAGTGCCAGGGGGTTTAGTTTTAAGTCTTTTCCCCTGATGGAGGGAGAGAGGGGAGCCCCCCCAGGCCTCTCCTCCCCCCTCCTGCTACACTGACCTTGGAGGCTCCATTGCTATCTCTTGTTCTCCTCCACTCTCCTCCGAGCTGGAATTTCTTCTGCGCAATTCATCTTCTCTTCAGTTTTCTTAAATATGTCATTCGCAGAGGCGTTACGAAAACTTGTGATTGGCTTTGCTCCGGAAATCTACCTGGAATTAACTATTTTCAACCCCAGGGTGGGGCTGGTAAACCCATGACAATTACCATGTCTGAGTATTTCCTGTATCTGGTTGTGCGACCTTGGTAGCATGAAGAGATGTTAGAGGAAGGGGCTGCCACACACAGCTCTGGGGCCGGGCATCCTCTTTCCTGCTGGAGCCTAGCCCAGGGACCCAGTGTCCCCTCCCTGGTGAAGGTGGCAGCTGCTTCCCTGCCCAACCACCAGCAACTTCAACAGTGCCTATGCACTGGACTCGCACAGGTGCCAACAGCCAAGTTCCTTTCTCCCCTTTGGCTGTCAGGGCTGAGTTTCACTAGTGAAAGCACGCACCCCTTGTGCAGCTGATCTTGCTGAAACAAGCAGCTTCCTGTTCCACATACCCTTGTCAACCAGTCTGGCTGACCAGGGCCGTCTGCTGTTGTCTTCTGGGAGTGTTTTTCAGTTGCATTTGTGCATCTGTATGCTTGGCTTTCCCCCTTTGTCTTCCCACTTGACAAGGTCCTTGGTCAGATGACATTAACAAGGCAGGTGCTCTCTCCTTCCATATGCTCTGACATGTAGATTCCAGCTGGGCTCAGATACAGAAGGGGCGGGTGGGAACTGTGCCTCTTTCTGAAGGAAAGCATCTCGGTACCCTTAGCACGCAGTCCTAATTAGAAACTACTCTAAAAGTCTAGGGGGCTCTGCTTTGTTGAACCATCTTTAAATAAAGAATTACATTGTTCCAATTGCTGACACTAAAAGTTCTTTGACACTTATAGTCAGGTGATGCTGCATTCCTACACTGCTTACTGTGTATAGATAGCTAACAGCATTTTGGTGCATTTAAGAAGAAACTACTGGTAGTAGTTAGTAAGCTGTCTACCTAGAGCAAACAGTAGTAGAAGGTTTGTATATGCCTAATGAAGTAACACAGATGTCTTGAATGTATTTTATTAAGATGTGATTAACAGTTCTGACAATCAATCTTATAAAGTAATGGCAGCAAAATGGAAGGAAATTTAAAGGGAGGATATTTAACATATAACAGAGAAAAATTACCTGTTAATGATAATTTGGCATAGTGAATCTCTTCAGAGCACAGTTTTATGCCCACTTGGAAGGTTATAAAACTTCAGTACAAATAAGAAAGTAAAATGAGCCACAAAAGAAAAGTGATTATGAAAATTAAGGGTTCTCCTTAATGTGCATGTGAATACCACAGTACTGCAGTAAGAGAGCATCTGTAGCTGGAAACACCATATATTTATCTAGCTCATTACGTTTTGGTTATAAAATTACACTGAACTCTACACAGGTTTACTGTGCTAGAACAGTTTGAAAATCACAGAATCACAGAATATTCTGACTTGGAAGGGAGCCACAAGGATCACCAATGTCCAACTCCTGGTCCTGCACAGGATAGCCCCAAGAATCACACCATGTGCCTGAAAGCATTGTCCAAATGGTTCTTGAACTCTGTCAGTTAGCAATAAAGCATGATTCATTTTATAAACTCATTAATAATATCTTTCTTTAAGTTCAGTATTTCTTCCATTATTTGGTCTATTTAAAAAATCCCAGACTAAGTATATGCAGAATACAGTGACTGATAAACACACACAAAAATGTTCTTAATTTAAGAAGTATTTATCAGATTAGGCACTTACAGTTTATAGACTCTGAACATGTCCTCCCCTATGTAAGCAATCTGGTATGGTGGAATACTTTCTCACCCACCACATCCTGTGTATTCAGTGGAGCAGCAAGAGGAGGAGGGACGTAGGACAGGAGTATACATATTTGCTCCTACACAAGTGCAATACACAGAGCAGCACCCAGAAGCAGGAATACACACAGACAGACATACAGGCACAAAGCACTAATTAGGTGAACCAGCAGCTTTACAGGGATGCTCTCTGGCCTTCAGGACAGTGGCTGTGCTGCTTGCTTATCTCCAGAATGTTTTGGTGTCGGACCACTCTTACCACACAAAAGAAATCTCTCTGCAATGCCTCTGCCATAAGGTGTCACCTAGAAAATGTATGTTGCATCTCAGCCGGAGTCAGGTACCATCTGTGTATAGTTTGTGCATCCTGGCTACACGAAAACAAGCAGCTTAAGTAGCCTCCCAGTGTCAGTTCAGCTGTCAAATGTATTTTAATTGAGGGACTCTCCCAGATGTATTCAACTTCTTGCTCTCTCTTCATCTGAGCTCACTGCTCAAGTGTTTGCAACTGTTTGGATACCCAAACCTAACTGTTGTCATATGATTTTTTTTGTTTGGTCTTGTGGTGTTTTTGTTTGTTTGGTTGGTTGGTTTTTGTTTCATTTTGTTCCAAGTAATGAAGTCCCTTCTCACGTGTCTTGATTGCTACTTCTGGATTGACACAATACTGTATTTGTCAGAGTCTGCCTTCAGGGAAGTTTTTTGAAGTCCTGTTTGGGGTTATTACCCACCCACTCTTCTGTCACTTTCAGCAGTAGTTTATTCGTTGCATTGTTTTTTTCTCAGATGCATCCATCTGTGAGTTTTCATTCCCCTGCTGCTCCCTTTTGTCACTTAAGGTGGGAAACATAGGAAAAGCTAAACCAGCTCCAATCAGTACTAATCCTGGTGCAATGGAGATCTGTACAGTGGAGATCTGTACAGAGGTCTCTGCTCAAGCAAAATCCAAAATCCCTGTAGTGGAAAACCCCTCAAGAGCTATATGTAAGAAACCTTGTCCCATGCTGTGTGCACCAATCCAGTGCTTTCTGCCATTTGGAATAGAAGTTAAGTGACTGTAGCGGTTTTGACTGGCCGGATTTCAAGTACTTACTAAAAGCTGCTACATTCCCCCTCCCTCTGTAACTCTACAGAGGAGAAAAGAAACCTCCGAGGATTCCTGAGTAGGGATAAGAATTGGGAGATTCGCGTGGAGGTAGAACTTAAATTTATTATTTAACCAACTAAAAGCTAAATTCATTGCTTACAGAGTAAGAAAAGAGTAAAAGAATAAAACAGTCTTAAAACACAACACCTTCTCCCCACCCACCTTGTTTCTCCATGTTCTCTCTCCTCCCCCCAGGAGTGCAAGGAGACGGAGAAGGGGGGTCAGTTGTTGTCTGAGTCCATCCCTTGGCAGCAGCTCTTCTCGATCTGCTCTTCTATGGGTCACTTCTCCATGGGGGTGCAGGGGGGGTCTCTGCACCCCAATGGTCCTCTATGGGCTGCAAGGGGACAACTTGCTTGACCATGGTCTTCACCATGGGCTACAGGGGGCTCATAGCTCTGAGTCCTTCCCCTGCTTCCATGGGGGTCCATTCCCATGGGAGACAGTCCTTGATGGACCTTTCCCCATGGGTCACTCCCCCAGGGGGTTGCAGTCCTTCATGGGCTGAGTTGTACCGACATAGGTCCCCCACTGAGACCACAAGTCCTACCTGGGACGACTTGCTTCAGCGGGGGCTTCTCTCTCCACAGTCCGCCGGCCACAGGTCTCCAGCAGGGCTTCACTCCATCTTGGATTTCCTACAGGGGGTGACAGCTTCCTCCATGTAACTACCCGCTTCACCATGGGCTCTTCCATGAGCTGTAGGGGGGTCTCTGCACCCAAATGATCTTCCACAGATGGCAGGGGTTTCAGTTGTAAGTTTTTCCCCTGCTGGAGGGGGAGAGGGGATGCCTGGGCCCCTCCTCCCCTCTCCCACCTCTGCTGCACTGACCTTGGAGTCTGCTTGCTATCTCATGTTCTCCTCTGCTCTTCTCCAAGGTGGAACTTCTTCTGTGCAATTGTCTTCTCTTCCTCTGTTCTTAACTGTGTAATCACAGAAGTGCATATTCATAGTCTCAGTAGCAGGAAATCCCTCCTGGAGCTGGCTATCATTGGCTCTTCATAGGACAGTGAAACTTCTAGCAGCTTCCAACTGAAATCACCTCTATGGCCCCCCTACTACCAAAAATCCAGCCACCTGAACCCACGACAGTGACTTAATGGTTGACTCCAAAAGTAGACATCTAAATTTAAAACTATCAGTCTGACAACCTCTTTTTTTTAATTTTAAATAGGGTCATTTAAACCTACTTCTACATCTAATGCCCCGAAATGCCTTGACAGACCTAAGCCACTCTTTCCTTGGTCATACATCTAGGTTTGGCCATTGTCCAGGGATAAAATTCCTGCCTATATTCAAGCTTTCTGTTGCTGGGGATCCTCAGAATATGTCTGCATAAAAGGCAGCCACAATTTCTTCCTTTCCACTTCCCGTGGAAATGTTTTAACCACCAGCCTGTAAGCCAGTTTTAGTAATTTGTCCGCTCTCTTTCTGAAATGATATGGAGGAAGATGCAAGGTTCACAGCACCAGAGAAAGCAAATGCTTCAGCAGCCTCTTATGGCATCTGCCCTAAACACCAGGGACTTCTGGATTCCAGTCCCTTCTCCTCGTACTGGGTTTTGTCACAGGGTTTTCAACTGCAAGGGCTTATTCTCTTTACAAGCTTTGTTATCTCTGGCAAAAGGTATAATTGGGTTGCAACTGCCACATCTCTCTGAATCCCGACTGCCACTATCCTGCTCTTCATCTGTGCTCCAGGCAATGGACCTCTATCCTCTCTCACATGCTGTCCCCAGCACTCTTGCAACCGGGAGCTGTTCTCATGGAATCGTATCTGTGTGTATGTTTGCACGAGTTTTTTGGCTGCCTCACTTTCTAACGGAGCCCTCTCTCCCCACTGCCATACACATGCTAATGGCCACTAAAGAAGCACATCAGAATGCACAGCTCCCAGCAACAACATCTTACAATGTCTCTGTACTCAGTAGTGCCTGCTTAACTAGTTTAGTCTGAGGATTTAAAATAGTTTGAGGTATTTCTGGATTTTGTGCAATTCCCTGCATGCATTTTTTTGGAAAGCCCAGGTGACTAACTTCAGACTCAGTACTTTACTGCAGAGATTTGAATACCTAAAAGTTTATTTTACAGCACTGCTTTTGAATCTAGGTTGTAGCTTCTGAATCAGGGTTAGAATTAAAAAAAAAATCCCAGGAGTGATATGTTGCTGTTTCTATGAATATTTATATATACAAAATTAGGTATTTTAATAAAAAAAATTCAAGTGGGTGCTAGTATTTTTATGGAATGCTACTAGCTAATAATAATGCTCCTCTGTGGGAGGAATTTATAAGTAAAACTAGTGGTGAAAATTAGCATTACCCATTCAAGATTAAAGCACACCCTCATGTATTTAATTGTGTGTGTAAGAAAAAGAATGCAGTATATCCAAGGGCATATATCTCCTGACAGGTTCAGGGTGCCAAATACTTTCATGGATTTTCAGATATAGGGAATAATACTGTACATTCAGACCTCACACATATTAAAAAATATTCGTATTAGTTTTGGCTTGATTTTAAGGGGATTTCAGACTTTGTATTGCTAAAAATTAGTTTCAGATTCATTTTTGAATAGTGAGCTCTTGGTCTGATTCCCTTCCTTCTGCAAGTATTAGTCTGGAGTTCTTTTGCTAGAAGGTGGCTTGAAAATGTCCTCAGTGGGATAAGAAAGCAAGACATATCATAAGGTAAAGAATATCACACGATGTTGAACGAAAAAGAAAAATTTCTCTATCATTTTTTCCCCTCTTATTTCAATGCATTTGTATCCCGATATTTAGGTGGAAGAGATCAAGTAACTATAGGAACCAGGTATTACCAACAAAATTCTGCAAATTACTGTTCAATAGCATTTCTCTTCCTTCAGGCTGATAGCTTTCTATGTCATACAACAGGAGAATCTGCAGTTTGTATCAACTTACTGCCAAAATATGCAAGGAGGGAAAATGCCACTGTAATCTTAACCATCAGAAGATTAGCAGGAAGGAGCTTGGAGTACAGGATATTCTGCCAGGAACTAGGAATTCATCAGAGCAAGCAAAAGTTAGTATCACAAAGCTACCCAAAGCTGCAGGTTTACTAGCTCCCATTTTATCCCAGCTGGTCTGGGCATCTGTGGGCAGTTCCTAAAGCATCCCCTAAATATCCACTTACACTTTTACAGTTTTCTTAACTTACAGAGGAGAACAAGAGCTGTTTTTAAAAAAAGCCTTAATTTACACTTTTTACAGGATTTCATGGCAGCATACACATTTTTTCTGGTGCCAGGAATTTGGCAGATTTTGAATAATTTACTTATTTATTGAGCACAGTGACTGCTGCCTATCCAGGGGGTGCCTCTATAGCAGATGGCATGTGCCATTACCCTGCCTTGTTTTCACCTGTCCTTGCATTCCAGCTCTTTCATACAGAATTCTGTGGCAGAAAAGCAAAGCTACCTAAAGAGATGACCAAAAGAAGAAAACAAGTCTATTTTTTTGTGATGGTGAGATGCTCTAATTCAAAGTGCTTACACATTCATGTTACCAAAAAAACAGAGTATTCTATGATGAAAGAATTTGAATGACATACACCGCAAAGAAAATTAGTTTCAAGTGCATTTATTTTGAAATAAACAATATTATAGGTATATATTCATATTTATATTAAATTACTTTATTAAACATGAGGAAAAATATTCTTAAAAACTAATCTGACACTTTCACATTCTAGTTTATATTAAGTGACTACAGTTATGAAATATATAGAAAAATGCCAAAACTGTCTCAAGGCAGCCATAGAGGCAAAGTGCACTATTGCCCAGGGCAGTGGAGGATCAAAATGGTGATGGTACTGCTGCTTCATCCAAGGGAAGGATCACTGTGAGTGGGCAGCAGTGAACAAAAAGGAAAGATGGGAGCCCCTTCAATCACTCCCTATCATTTCTTCCCCTTTTTTTTGTCCTTCATCACTGAAGAAGCAAACTGGGTTTTTTACATGCTGACAAGAAGCAGTGAGACAGTTCTGCGTACCAAGACAATACACTGAATACAGTTGATTCCCTACAGGATCACACAGGGATTGCAGCTTATCTATGTTCTGCTGTGTCAGTTCAAGAACCTTTATCCCAATTTATTTGATTTTTTTCTTGTTGTCAGTAGTTCAGAGACATCAAGGTTGAAATTTTGTAAGTTTTTATCATGAAGTATCATCCTTCAATAGTTTTCTAAACTGGCTTGTTGTTTTTACCTACCACCTAGTACACTTTTTTCTACACTTCCCAATGTGGTATTTCTTAATAAAAAAAACTTCCTCCTTATTTTCATTTTTTAACCAGAGATGAATCTTACTATAAATTAAACATTTCTAAACTTAGGTGCACTTATACAAATGCTCCATGTCTATTCACATGTGATACAAATGGTATTTGAGCAACATGTGCACTGAGTAAAATTTTTAAAAGTTTGCTTTCAGATATTTGGGGTAATTAGATATTTAAAACTACTATTTTGGTTCTGGTTTGATTGTCTGACTACCAGACATTTGCCTTTCTGATAACAATTTATTAACATTAGTTTCAGTGTGTGTGTATTCAGCTAGAAGGATTTCAAGGCACAGATTGTTCCAGGACAGATACAGACTTATGCAAAGTCCAGTAATCTTTTCAAGAAGGGTATAAAAATATGTGTTCTTCTTTGTTTGGGCTTAATTCATACCACCTGACAATAATCTTGAAAGGGAGTAAGGAAAAATGCTGCTGCTGAATAGAAAACAAGAAATTTACAGAATACGAAAGACAAATATAACAGTGTCCATACCACTGTTTCAGTAACATTTAAACCTAGAGGGCATGAGAGGTCATAGTGGCTACTGATGGCCTGTAGTCTCCATAACCTTTATACAGCCTAATTTATGTCTGATGTTTCATGTGTGATATTCAAATATTACTTAATGAGTGTTTTTCTGTAATGCTGCATGCATTCATGTTTTGTTTTGCTCTTTTGTTTGACACAAACACAAGTTATTTGTTTTCAGATACTGCATTCCAGAGTAGCAAATTAGACAACTATAATTTCTACTCAGTGCCCCTTCATACAAAAGTGCACTATTCACAAGAAACACATGAAGTTTTACTCTACTGGAAACATATCAGTGTATGGCAATAAAATTTATAATAAATATTAAAAAGTGTCTGTTACTTAACACGAATTTGAACATTTTGACTTTTCTTTGACATACTGCTTGTAAGACATCTTAGAATCCCTACTATTTTTCAAAAGGATAAATTAATAAACATAATAATAAGACTTGGAGAATCTGAACATAATAGTTCATACAGTACTTTTCCTAGGTAAATACCTATCATTCACATTATAACCATAACAGCTTTACTCTTTTTAAAATAACAGCTTCTAAGAGTTTAATTTGTCCATTCAGCTCATACATAATTGTTATGCTACTTAATGCGTTCTCATTTTCAGTTTAGCACAAACTTTCAGTAGTGCTCTTCTGAAAGCAAATTCACAGTCTAAGCTGATGTAGGGAGTTTCTCTTCATTGCCAAAACATTTTCCTACCCAGGCATAAAACTTTTTTTTTAAATGACAAACTTACCTCAAAATAATAAAAAAATAATATTCAAAAGGTGTTCTTAAAAAAAAGACTTCTGCCACTCAGGTAATAGTTCGTCATTTAAATAAAATACATACTGAAAAGCGGTTTTAAGAGTTGGTGATCACTACACTAAGTGGAAAAGAAGTCCTGTATTTTCTACTGCAGCTGGAAGATTCACAATTCACCTGGGTTAGTTCTTCATTAGGAATTCATAGGAATAAATATTTCTAGCCAGTGCGGATAATTCTTCTTCCTTCCTTTATCTCAGCATATCTTGTCTCCGAAATTGCTTCCACAGATCTCTGAGATGTTCACTGGTTACAGTCATCACACAAGAGTAATATTCCTTCCAACCATACTTTGGAGTCTCCTGGGAAAAGTGAAAAACATACGATTGAAAAAAAGGTATCGTTCACTAAATTCCTTAATTCTACAATAAATTTTACTCAGACTCATACACACTAGATGTTTTAATTTTAAAATAAATATTAAATTTACTTCTGTAAAATGAGGGTTATAAATCCATACACAGGTTCAGTATTCAAATGCATCCTCACCTCACAGCATACAGTTAGCATTCAACAGATAGCCTATTTATATTAAAAGTTGCAGGAAAGGATTTGCTCTTTATTCAGGTATGTGCTGCTCCCTCTCTAGTTTTGTTTCCTACTTGTGTTGACGCTGTACTAAAAAGTTCACTTACGACACCAAACAAAAAGCACAGAAAATTACTAATGTTCATTAAACCAAGGCATCAGGGAAAGCCAAATACAATATAGGCAGATGACACGAAAGCTTCTCTATGCTAGGTCACCTTAATCCTACAAGCGCATTGTAGTTCAGCAATACGAATAAGTGCCCATTGAATGGAGAAGAATACTGGCCAAGGGCTGGCCTGGCAGGTTCACTAGATTCTATACTATCTGTAATTATCACTGGATCTTATTATTTCTTCCACTATTCCTAACTCACAAGCCTATTCTGATAGCAGGTGGAGAAAGATGGAGAGGTACTAAGTATTAGAGCAACTGGGGAAAGAAGCTAAGGGAGAAACAGGGATTATAATTACTGTAGGGAAACAAAAAACATTTACAAGTAATTTTAATTTCTAAAATGGATTACAATTTAAGTACAGTATCTGAAGGCAAGTGGTTACAGTATCAAGGCGTCACGGTTTAACCCGGTAGGCAGCTGAACATCACTCCCCCCACTCTGGAGAGAGAATCAGAAAAAAACCCCAAACCCAACTCCCTAAAATTCATGGGCTAAGATAAAGACAGTTAAACAGAAAAGGGAAGAAAGAATTCAAATACAGGAAACAAGTGATGCACAATGCAATTGCTCACCACCCCCAACCAATGCCCATCCAGTTCCAGAGCAGCAGCCCCCACCCAGCTTTCCTCCCAGTTTATTTGCAGAGCATGGCACCACATGGTATGGAATATCCCTCAGACCAGTTGGGGTCAGCTGTCCGAGCTCCTTGGGCACCCCCAGCCTCCTCACTGGGGTGTGGAGGACTCCAGGAAAAGCTGAGAAGTTCTTGACTCAGTGTAAGCACTGCTCAGTAGCAACTACATCATCACTATATCATTGACATTATTCTCATCCTGAATTCAAAACACAGCACTGTCCCAGGTACTAGGAAGAAAATTGACGGTCTCTTAGCCAAAACGGGACACAAGATGAGAGACTGTCCAATACCTTCTTTTGGTTGAACTGAGTAAAGCTGTTAAAAATATTGCAACACTGCAGTACATTAAAATCAACCATTAGTCAGTGAAGCCTATATCCATTTATTCTTCTCACTCAACTTGTTTAATTAAAGGACACAGAATTTTATAGAGAAGTTGTAAATATTCAGAAAACAATCTAATCCACAGTAATACATAATCCAGACTTTAAATGAAATATTAGAAACAATACTTACATGAATGCATAATTTAGTTGAAATTTATAGTCAATCTCATGAAAAAATGTATTACTTGCAAACTACACTGCATTATTTAACAAAAGCACATTCAGTTGATTAACTCGTGCTTTAAGGTACACATTTATTTTTTATTTTATGAAACAAGTTCAGAGTGATGTTTATAAAAGTCATTAAAAGAAATGCTGAAATACACTGACTGTTCAGTGTTATTTCTAATGTATGCACCATTCTTGTATCTACTCTCATTGTACCAAATCCAAGGAAAAAACATTTTGGTCACACACTCCGCAATGCTTTCATATTTCCCTGGAACATTCTCCTCCCACTGTATCCAGGTATGTTTTTAGGCTTCTAGTCAGGTTTAGACTCAAAAGCCCAGGTTCTGTAATCTCCAATTACTTTTGTAAAATAAGTCAGTAAGGCGTGCCTAATCACACACTTCTCACTTTCTCTACTTTAGAGAAGAGGTAAGCAAAAGTCTCTTCAAGTAGTAAGCAATGACCTCTTTTAGTTTTTTTAAAACTTACAACAGATGTATTCAACTGCTGTGTACTAGGATAGTATAGAAATTAAAATCTTTAAAAATATTAGCTACATGACAAATTTAATCTCACTGGACAGAATGAAGTGTTTACAGAAGATAACAATTTATAGTTGAAACATAGCTAGAAATGAGATTCTGAATCCATGCTTCAGTCTTTCATGTCTTTCTCAAAATGAAATTTCCTTCCTCAGTCAGTCCCAAGGCACTATTTTCTACTATTAACTAGTACTTCCTAAAAACCTTAAATCTGAAATTTTGAAACCCCACAACATTCAGAGTATCTAGACATCAGTTCTAAAGCAAAATGTCTTTTAAGATTCTCAGGCAATTACTGGTATATAGAACTTAATTTCTAGATTTACATCTGTGACATGTAAAATTTACTTTCACTACTTTAGAAGTCAATAAAATCAGAATTTTGGCTTGAACATCTGTGTAAGCCTGGACATGCCCCAAGCCATCTCTACTGCTAAATTTCAGAGAACTAGCCTGTTCAAAAGATGTGACACACTTCACTGAAAATAAATGGTCTGAAAACTTCCAAAGAACACAGTTCATGATACGTGACATGAAGTGCCACAGGAACAGGTCAACAGTTTAGATATATTTCCTCTCCCTTGTCTATCTCGCACAGGGGTCTACAAAGGAAAACCACTAGTGGGACTGGAGAGCTGGTGGGCTAGCAGTCTGGGTAACCAGACCCCACCTCTCATCCTTGAACACTCAGATTTTACACTGTTGCTGGAAGCCAGCCATCAATCTAGATAAACAGGATCCAAGATGCTTTGCTTTGCTTTCCTGACATGCTATTTCAGAGTTAGGGAAGAAAGATGGAAACCAGAGGCCTAGCACACTCAGTGGCATACAAGTGGTCAGAGAGGCATATGACAGAAAAGGGTAGGATTCAGAAAGTCAGAGGCCAATATGATACTGTATGGAGCCACCTGAAGACGGTTATTGAACATAAAAGCTCAATTTTACAACTCAGGATTAAAAACAGTAGGGGAATGACAGTCAAACCCTCCGGGCTCAGAAGCACATGAAATGTGCTGCCTACCACACAGGGTCCACTGAAACCAGACCACCGACCGTGGGGCCTTGTTTGTCAAGGTGTACATCTCTTTGCTCCTCTCCTCTGTAAAATAACACCTCTGGGAACTAACAGCCTTCTTAGCAATGACTGCAAACTTTTTAAATGTAAATAGGAAAAAACCTTAAATCACAAAGGAACAAACTCTTGCTTTATGTAAGAAGGGAAATGTCTACTAACACACAGTGTCTGCTGTGTCCACTGAGTGACAGTTTCACAATACGGCTACAGAATATGCACAGCCCAGTTTTCACACTGAAGCCCACAGAACAATCTAACTGTAAGAATGGACATTCATGTAGTGCATACATGGAAACAGTCATGGTGATTGTGTGTGGACACAGTGCTGAATTTTGAAAATTGCTGGTACAGCATTAATCAAGGCAAAAATGATTATTGCTTTCAAAAGTCTAACAGTATAAATTGAAGTAGAATCAAGTTGCTAACAGTCAGAAAATCTGCCTCTACAATCTTCATTGGTAAATCCTTATTAACTATAGGTACCCGGGAAATTACTAGAAAAGAGGTAACAGGACAGACAGAAAACAGCAACAGAAGCTATGAAAGAATACTTTTCCTCACTTCAAACACAGTACAAAATCGCAGCTGGCTTACAAACAGTGACAGTGTGAGTCAGTCATTACCAACTCCAGCTTAAAATTCTATTGCTTCATTCAAAAACACAACGTGATGCTTTGAGCTACCACACTGCTTGCAGTCAGACAACCTTTTCCTGAGTTTTTGAACAGGAAACAAAGCAGTGACAGCTAAACATTCAGCCATTCTTGCAAGCATGCCAGCACACTCAGACTGGGTGGCTAACACATACCGTCATTTATCTGCTATAGAGTTCCTTCCTCACGCAGGATTTGAAAGTAGTATACCTCTGTATAGGTTTGTAGCCCTGTGGAGCAGAAGATGGAGAAGTGCGCAGATGCAGACAATGCATGAAGGCAGCCAGAGGTAAGCATAAGACAACGGTATCATGAAAATACAAAAAAATGGCTTTAAGTGACAAATAGCTAGGAGATACAGTAGAGTACGTGTTATGCAGCACGTTTATCATTTAGTCATTAAGTTCCAAGTCTTTCAGTTTAAAAATGTAATTTATAAAGGAAAGGGAATAATCTTATATATTTTTAAATTAATAAAAAAAAGGAAATAACTAATTTACCTAAACATTAAGCAAAAATAAAGCTTTTCATGTCTGTACATTTTAGTAAGTTTATGGCAGTACTCTGAATGACCACCTGATGGCAGCTTAACATATGAGTTGGTTTCAAACTACTAAAACCAAAACAAGGCTTCACATTATGCTACTAAATTGCAGAAGGAGAGAAATGTCATTTGATAAACTCTTTAGGACATTTACTTTTCCAAAAAAGTATTTAAATTTATATTAAAATGAATATTTATTATGTTCCTATAAGAGGTAGCATTTGATCCTCCTCAAGTTTGTAAAATCATGGCTAAGCTTTTAAATACGACAAACTTGGTAGGTTCAGACTGATGTTTCAGAGCTCCATTTTCATTAGACTTGTGTAAATCTTTGCTCCTTAATATGTTTGCTTTAGTCTGTCTACATAACTACAAAATGCTCTTTTCTAAAATACACGGTCCAGGTACCAAACTCTGTTATGCCCTCAAGATTCTGGGCAAACATTTTAGCAAAACAACTTTTAAAAATGTTGAATTGCTAAGTATAAGATGGTAATTGTAAAATCATACTTCAAATCGTAGGCCTAGCTGAAACTGTTATTTTTGGATATTTTTAGAGTGATAATCAGACACTACACTGATTTGGATAGACATTAATTGTGGGATAGTTTATATTAAAATTGGGTGTTTATACTTCGTAAACAGGTTCATATTTCTCATGGCAAAGATTTCTATGCTGCTACAAAATACTGCATAAGCAGAAGCTGTTATGATCTTTAACTGTAAAATGGAACTGACTCAATCTTCATATAGATTGAAAACACAGTTATTGATAAAGAGGAGGTTAGTGATTTGTTAGTTTTAATTTAACACCAAGACAACATTTGTGCCTCCAGATTGTTGGAGCAAGGGGGCAACTTTTACTTATTAGGGACACATACTGTTTCACTTTTAATGTACAAACAACAGGAAGCAATCAATGACACCTTCCACCAATTTGTTCTGCGAAAAAAGTTCTTACATGTTTTCTACTTTTCATTTTAAACCAAGACTGGAGTGGGTGGCAGGTGTTTTTTAAACTGAAAAGGCAAATTTCTGCAGAATTTTTACTACTACCCACTCTTGGAAAAATCAGGTTTGTGTGACACTTATGAAAACTTACTGGAAATTGCAATTCCTTAATTTGGGACTGTAATTGTCTTGGAATACTACTGATTAGTGAAGAGAATGCATTTAACAGAATTAGAGGACCAAATCATGATCACCTCCTATGCAATCTGGGAGGTATTTAGTATCTTATTAAAATTAGACTTGTAATTTAGACTGTGTTATTCTTCTGAATGTCTATGGCTATTCTTTATAATTCTTTTACAGTCCACTGGAATATTTTATAGTTGTCTAGGGAAAAGAAAGATACATACATGAGATTGAATAGTGCTGGATGATACAGAATTTTTAGGGTTATATGTGATTTTTGTCATGCATTTTGTGAAATAGAAACATATAATACAAGAATTACTTAGTAAGCAGACCATTTTCTGGTTAAATTAACATACACTGCACACTTACAATTAGTAAACAATTAAAACATAGCCAAACATCTTGGAACGGTTATGAAACAATCATCATTCCCACACCATAATAAAACAAACTGAGGACCAACAAGGAAATAAGTTTGTTACAAATGCAGTGGTTGTTATCCACATTTTATGTTCAATCATAATATTACAGAAATAACAAGTAAACTATTAAACTCAACACCACAGAAAATTCTAACATTGTATTTAGGAAGCTGACTAAAATAACTGAAATTACATTACGGAAATAACATACTGAAATGTGAATATAAGAACCATAATACAGCTTAAGATTTATGTCTAAGTGATAAGGTTGTCAGTAAGAACACTATTTAACGTTTAGTTAATGGTTGTTACATTTAGTTAATGTTAAACCCTATCATATATATAAAAAAGGCTTTTATTGATCATACTCTAATTAAAAAAATTTCTGCTACGATAAAATTCCCCTGGCACTATACTGAACCTGAAGAGGGCAGCAAGGCTTACACATTCACCACTGTTCCCTATGAAAATTTTCTGCAAGTAATTTCCTGCCCTCTAGCTTATTATAATTGAATGTGTTATATGCAAAGTTTAATTAGCAAAAGCAACTGAACTAGAATACAACATTGTTTGGCACCACTTCACTGATTCTTTTTTTGAAAATTAAAACTATCTTCTGCTGCAACTCTTTCCAACTGCCATTATCAACACTTGGTATTTTATATGCTTAGAATAGCCAGTGTTTGACCTGTAACTAAACATTCTGAGCTTGAGAGAGACAAATTCTCTTTTCTCTGCAAGCAACCCAGATGTAATTGCTACCTTTGTTAAAATTCTTAATGCTAATCTATTAATCACACAATACGGAAGAAATGACAGTATGCAGAGGATTTCTCATCTCCGATTTGGTTTGATAAAGGTACATTATGTCTTCTATGTATTGCTTTCTAACAAAAAAAAAAAATCAAGAATTTAGGAAGGTTTTTATCTTACAGACTGCTTCAGTATTTCTATAAAACATATGTCTTTAAACACATGCACTGCTGGTTTGAAACCTACAGATGCTCAAGTAGTGGTAAGTAGTAAAGTCAACTAAGGTAACTATAAAAATTAGAATCCTTACCCTAAACCCTCGATTGAGTCTGTCTTTCATAATCCCAATAAATTCTTTGTAACTCAGCTGGTCATCTCTGTCGACATCAAAAATCTTGAACACTGTGTTCACCAAATGTGGTGAAAGCTTCACACCTGTGGCTACATACACAGCACGTTTGAATTCATCTGCGTAAGGAGAACACCAGAAAAAAAAAAAATGAAAACTCATTAAATTAATGGTACTTTATGGACAACATTCTATGAAACACCAGTAAACTTTTGAGTTCTCATGTTTAAACACTAAAAAATGAAGAAAATGTGAAAATCGGGATTGAATTTCACAGTTCTAAATCAAGTAGTTCTCAACTGATACAAAATGACACTGCTTAATTGATAGCAACTATTTTACACAAAATATAACAGTTCCTGTACTATATTACGTGGAGTAACAAAAACAGATCATATTATAAGTAAATCTATGTCACATATGTGTCATTTATTTATCTGACACAAAAAAGTACCCAAGAAATACAGCACAGAGAAAATGATACAATCCTTTGGAAAGGACACATGAGGTAGGATTATGCTGGTGTGACTGTATCAGACTCTTGAAGAGGCTACTTGAGGAGAGCACACAAGTCTGATCACATATTGTTCACCTTGCACTCCCCAAGCAACACAACTGTTTTATTACGGGTTTTAGCCAGTACATACATGCCTAGTTCTTTTAGCAACCTCTTATTGATTTCTTAAAAAATCTAATCCCTCTTCAGACCTTCTGACACTGTTTCCTTCTGCAACCTTTGTAGAAACCAGATTCCAGATGCTCACTGTGAAAGGAAATGCTTTTGTTTGCTTTAATCTGATCTCTTACTGATGTCATCAAGTTCCTCAACTCTTGTGTTGTAGGATTTGATGAACAACTATTCTGCATTCAGCTTATCCACCACATATATAACTTGGCAAAATACCTCTTATATGACCGAACCTTCTCCTCTCAAAGCTGGAGTCCTAGCCTTTTTAGCCTATTACTGGAGACATTAAAAGTACAAACTAGGAACTACAAAACATTTTTGCATTTTTGTCAACAGTTCTATATTGTTATCTAGAGATTTTTATAAAAATATAAATAATTACCTTGACCTATGGATCGACTTGCAAAATTATACATTTGCATTGCAATTGTAAAGTCTTCTAGATTGTTCAAGAACTGGAAAAATGATCTAAATTCATCGAAGGTGATACCCTAAAAAACAGAACAACATGCACCATAAGAATTATCAGTAGTAGAAACAACTGAATAAACAAACCTTGCAGGTATATATGTCTACCTCATTTACGAACAGATACACCCATTGAAAAAAAAGAGATTTCTAGTAAAAGTCAATGAAGTAAAGAATTGGAGTATCCTGAGGAATGCAAAATGTCTTTCCCCTTTCCAACTGCAATGGACAGCAATTCTCACCAGAGCAGTTGAAAATACTGTTCCATTGCTCAAGGCAGTTTTTGAGAATTCAGGATTTATTACGACACAAAACTTAATACTGACAATAAAGTCAAGGTTTGTATGAATATTGGAGTATGTTTACTACTGAAAACCTGCAAACCACTATTACATACATGTGAGTGCATGTGCTCAGATAAATACACTGAATGAATTCACAAATACATATTACGATCTACCTGAAGCCTGTACTTTAGGTGAATTTTTTACATATCCAGATTTAAACACACAAGTCTCTTCAGCTGATACTCCAAGAATCAAGTACTGCAGCGTTTGTTCAGCTTTTTTAAAAAATCCTTGCATTTTGTCCAGACTTCAGAATATGTTCTGTGAAAGTTTCTCTGAAAGCATTGTTAAAAGAGCTTACTTTATCTTCTTTCCTTATATTTGTTCTGCTCTTCTCTCGGCAACAAATTCAAAGACCTGATAAACTATCTCTAATTCAATTTTGAAAGAGACATTAAACTGAGACTTCGAATTAAGCCTGTATCTGAATTCCTTTAGTCTCAGCCATTCTGAACATGGGTTGGCATTCTTTGTCAAACCTTGACCTCTGTGGACTCCTTTCACTATAATTTCTGGCTATTTTTCTGTTTGCTTTTATCCTTTTATCCTATTTAAGTGCTTGCCTCTGAAAATAATCCTGAAGGCAACAGAAAGACCTGTGAGCCTTTCTGTTCAAACTAAAATACTGACATATGTCTCTCCTCAAATACATACATAGTCACTATGGTATGGTGGAACACAGAAAAGATACTAAAGTAGGTTTGTGGCAGAGAAGATGGCAGTGTTTGTGTGTAAAGCCATATGAGACAGCAAGTACCATGGAAAATGTGGAGAGCAACATAATATTGTTATAATAAAAGACTTTTAGAGGCCTCCACGCAGTTGAGATATAAATCCCTGCTTATGTGATCCCACATAAACTGTTTGCATGCATGCATGACTTTTGTCTTTCCTGTTAAACTGTCTCTATTTCAACCCACAAGTCTTCTTGCTTTTACTAGTCCAGTTCTCTTCCCGATCCTGCTGGTGGGGGAGTGAGTGAGCAGCTATGTGGGGCTCGGTTGCTGACTGGGGTTAAACCATGACAAAAAGGAAGCTAACTTTTTTATTTATATGAACAGATTATATATTACTACAGCAAGGAGAACTCATATTAATACAGCAGTGCTGCTAAAAATGCACAGCCTTTATTCAGGAGCTGATATCTGTAGTAATTCAAGATGCCAGCTTAAATGAGTCACCGCTTGGCATCTAGTTAGTAAAAGGAGGAAAACATCTTGTGAGCAGGCAGCATGCCAGCTGAATATTTTAATGTGACTACAATATGGCAAATGATCATCATGTTGCTTTAGGGGCTTCTTCATACAGGGCCCTGAAAGATTAACATCGCTAACTGTGAGAGTAACAGCCTATTACTTTACAGACTTGACTAATTTTTCTTCTCAATGGAATCCTCTGGTTAGTGTTAGTATTGCAGCTTATCGCTGTAATAAAACAGAGAGCACATTCTGTAATTTTCAAATTATAATGTTATTACAAGTATAAGAAAGTACAAACGTACAAACAATGATGGCAATAAGAGGCAAAATCCCATTCTCAAAATGATAATGTGGCCGGCATAAGAAATGCCACAGGGATTTACTGTTTTCACTGTACTAACAGCACATTTACCGAGCAGTGTCTTCTTTCACCTAATGGAGGTATAGCATATGACATACGGATATATGGCACTGGTCCTGTGCCAGGATATTCCCAAAATGCAGCATAAGCAAACCTGTGATTTAGTGACACAGTTTTCTACATGGAAGTTTTCCTTGACTGATAGCCCCACCAGAAGTCAAGAAAAGGAAACTACTGTGGAATACTTGCTATCAGAACGGTGACATTGGAAGATTTATAGAACCTTCAAAAAATACTTCCTTGTGTTCAAAAGAAAGTGTCTGTACTTGTATTTACTTAACTTCACCTTTGCCATTCAAAGTATTTCTCTATACCTACAAATGTCATTATTTTTCAGTTTTCCAAGTGATATTTGTATCATTGTTGCTATACAAGCCCAAGAGTGAGTGTTTTTTTTTTGTTTGTTTGGTTTTTTTGTTTGTTTGGTTTTTTTTGTTTGGTTGGTTTTTTTGTTTGGTTTTTTTTTTTCCAGATTTCCATCTCGGAACCATGCAGAAAGAGCTTTTTAGCAGTTCTGTTGCAGTATCTTGGCTCTGAATACTACCTTTTATGGCAGGTAGAACTGAGCGCCTCAGCATCTAGACCAGGAACTCAGAAAGGGTCACTGAGCAGGAACTGACACCAGTCTTACCACTGCATCCTACGCCTAATCGGGTCAAAAGAGATGATCTCTCAGTGGCCCTAACTGCTGTACAACCACAGGAAGAGTTAGATAATCCAGACATCTGAAAAGAAACCTGATGATTTTTGGAGTGTGCTTTTCAGGTCAGCTGTCTGATCTTACTTACTGTGAAGACTGAAATTACAATTTCATTTCTCAAACTGACAAAACCAAAAAGCCTGTCCAAATCTATTTATTACTTTTCCTTACGAGCTCTGCTGTCAATGTCATTAGAGTATATAGCTATTGAAGAGTTAGATTTCTAGGGCAGATGAATCTGATCTCCTTCTGTAAACACAAACAGAAGAAGTATATCCAAAACAGCCCTTATTTAACGGGCTGCTTTTAACATTATCCTATTGGTTGCAACTACATTTCTCTCAGATACACTTCTGATGACACACTTGTTGTTAAACAAGTGAAGGACTATCTATCTCATGTCTTTTACTGTTTATATGATTATTTTTGTCTCTTCAGTCATTAATATAAACCACAAACCAACAGTAATTATATACAAACGATCCATTATTAAGACTATAAAACAAAAAGATAAAAGGTGTCAATGTTATTTCTGAAGAGGTGCTACTCCAGTGGTAGTGCAAAAAAGAAGCAGTAAAAAAGAAAGGGTTTTTTAAATACTTCATTGCTAGAAAATTGTTCTTTTTAAAGTTGTATAGTTTTTACTATTTAAACCGTATTTTTATGGTTTATGTAAACTTCAAAAATATTACTAGCTAAATCCTACAGAACACAATTCTATGCTATTTACTCTTCTACTTTTTATTCAGCACGTAATCTGAAAAACAAGACACAAAGCTTATGATCAGAATAAAATCCTGGTACTAAGTAATTCAGTGACAGAATCTCATTCAGTCCAACAAGACTGTTTTCATCTTACTGACAATGGGACTGCATGCTCTGGCCCACTGCTAACTATTACCTTTTCTTCAGGAATACTGCCGCGCATGTTTTCCAGGTAACTTGATGTGTTTTCCACATTTGTATACCTCAAAAGAATATGGGCAAAGTCCTCCTCACTGATTGTGTTCATCCCATTAGAGTAGGAAAGGAATTCTATCTCTAGAACCTCAGTTTGTAGGTTATCCATAAATCTGAAGCACAAGCAAACATGGAGAAAGAGTCACTTTCTATTTCTATTATTCATGTTCTTAGAAGACTGGTAGAATATGAACCAAGTAACACCAACAAATTAGTTCTCCTTTTGCAGCACTGACGGTAAATCCTTTATCTATGTCAACGTATTTTCTAATCAGTACAATGATCTTAACACAACGATGAAACATGTTAGTAAGGATTAAAATTAGTTAATACTTATGTTTTTAATTTAATTCTAGTTCATATTTGCCTGATTTTCTTCTTCAGCGGGTCACTGATCTTTATTTGTATATGTTAAGCTCAAAATTCCATCATGGTACTAAATTAATTCCCAACATATATTCCTCGTGTAGTTACTTACAGCTTGCAATTCAACCTTACCTTTGTCTTTTTAACAAGCCAAGTATGATGAGATCATCTTGAAACCTTTAAATCTAACCTTTTCATTTTGGTTTGTTTTTTTAAATACTTAACTATTCTCATGACATTTCTATAAACTCTTCCCAACTTAACAACCCATTTAGTATATTCTGGACACCAAAACTGGAAACCTGCTGCCTACAAAAAGGAAATGTAAATTCCCTAATTCTGTCTGATGTCCTAGTCATACAACGAAGGGGGAAATTAGCTCTGTGGTCACAGCAGTGCACTGGGAGCTCACGTTCATCTGATTGTCAAACAAAACCTGTAGCATTTTAACATTTTACCTTTTGAAAAATTACCTTTTCCGCTTTCTATTTTGAACTCACATCATGATTTGACTTCATGATACAGTATTTATATTCTGTGAAATACTGAATACTTTTCATGACTTTTCATTTAAGGCAAAACATTTTGAAAAATACAAATTGATTGGAATACACAGCTAAGTGATAACTATAAAGACAATAGGTACTGGGAGTATTTACTGAAGAAGCAATAATCAAACACTGTATCTATTTCAATTATCCAGAAGCATACAGTTTTATAGTTCTGTTTTGATGGCACTCCCCCTATATTTTTAAATTTTTAAATTCTATTTTTACTGGCATAATATCTAAGTCACTAGTTTTCACTGTGTTTTCACTTCTACCCAAAGAAGTTTGATCTAAGGTGCCTGCATGGTATCTTCAGAAAATCTCTGCATAAAAAATAAATCAAAACTAAAAAAAAAAAAGTTCCTACATACCCATAAGGACAGGGCTGGGGTATAACCTCTCCACCCCAAACTAATTATGCACACAAAGTGCTAATAAAATTTGCAAATGCAGCAGCATTAGAAGATGAGTTTTTATTGTTTTATTGGGCCACTTATTCTTTTATTTTGCTCTTTTTATATGTAACACACACAAAGGGAACATAAACCTTATAAATGTGCCTGCATAAGCTATGTGTATATTAATATATTACGCATTAATTAGAAGAACAATGCAAATATTTTTTACAGGGAATTAATAAAGTTGAGACTCACCTATAAAAATCTTCGAAGTTCAGTTCAGCTTTTCCTTTTTTGCCAAAAAAGTGTACAAGCAGTGTAGTATCTGACAGTGAACTTGAAATATCATCAGCACGCTTAAATATTAGAATAAAAAAAATTAAAGGCCATGATTGGATCAGATACAGGTGTATAATCTGAGAATGCCTATCATCACAATAGACCTGTCCATTGAAAGAGACAGGTCTATTTTGTATTTGTATTTTATCTTCATCGTCTTAAAAAAGATTTTAGTATTAAAATCCATTACATTAACTTTGCCATGCAATTTTCACACAAAAGTGGCATTAGCTGTTAATTGCATTTAGTAGAAAATACTTAGATGAACAAAATAATGGAAGCTGCAATGAAGGGGGAAAAAGCATGAAAAATAAAGACAGAAACTCATGAGGAAAAAAAATTCTTGTCAGCTGAAGTAAACCATAAACATAAATCCCTTTGTAAACAGTCTCCCTTCTATTCAACTACAAAGAAATTAAAGGATGTTACTTCATATACTCTTATTTTATATTTCAATATTAAGTATGGGATTGTGTTCCAAAACCACTCACATCAATTAGGTCTACATTATACTACAGTTTAAATTTTATTGCCCAAACATATTTTAAAAAACCAGATTCATAAGATATTTTAAATAATGAAGTAATATTTTGACTCATTTTCTTAAGAATGTTCCACATCGGCAGATGATGTGCTCTCTGCATAGGACAGGAATTTCTGAACATGTATTAAGACTTTTTCCTTAATAAACAACAGAAAATTTTGAAGGCCAGAATTAGAATAGAAAGCCAACTGATTCTGATCATTTGTAATAGCAAGAGTTGTTAACAGAGAAGTAACAAACCAAACACAACAAAGAGAAGTAACTATCATCTGTGTATAGTGATTGAAAAGCATTCCTTTTTTTTTACTACATATTCATTGCCCGTAACTATTGTGTACATGCACTGATTTTACTTCTTTTACAAAGAAACTCTTGATACACTGAAGAGCTAGAAGAATAATTCAGTAATAAAAGGCTCTTAAATAAGCCATAGTATTCCAGCATGGCAGTGTCCTTTTGGAATTACTGGGCATCTGCCAACATTTGAAATATAAAAAGTAATGTATTTAGTCTCCTTATTGCACCTGCTTAGAGAGAAACTTTTGTCCGAGTTCTCATTTTTCATAAAATCTTATCTTTGTAAGAAAAGCAAAAGAGTGGGAGACAGTAGTTTCTGCTCCTCCTAGGCAAGCTACCACCCATCAGAAGTTTTTCTGCTGACTCTAGTGTTACAGTACAAAGCAGAATGCACAGTACAGGAACATAGTAAGTATTTGGGAGATGTAAAAGTGCTAATTTTTTAGTACTTTGAATCACCATAATGAAAGATTATAAACCTATGGGATTTACCATAAGTATATAAAACTCTTTATAAAGGTCTGCATCTATAAACCTGTAAGCTGCACTCAGAGTCCTGCAAGTCTGACTTTATTTCAAAACTGAAGAGACTATAAATTTATAAGATAGAGAAATTCCACTTCCAAGTGAAGAAACCAGGAAGAAATTTTGAACAATATCCAACACTTCATCATGAAAAACCATTTCATGATCTATCAAGAAAAAACATTTCATATCTACAGTCTCTGAAATATATTAATTTCAAATGTACTGATTTGTAAAAAAAGTAAAATGCAGTATCTGTTAGGAGTATTTATGTATCAACAACAAGGGAAAACATGAGGCAGTGACAACACAAATGCTTTCCTTTCACCATCCAAGATCTAAAGAAATGGGAGAGAGTTTTCTGTTCTTTAGTATAATCAGTTCAGGATTCTCAAGATTGTATTTCATGTACCCTACCTTTCTCTTTATTCTCATATTCTTCTCCAGGGAGAAATAAGATGACAGTGTATATAGAGGTAGAGAGATATTTCATGCCCTTCAATTAAGACAGCTCTGCTCTTCAAGTGAGCACACTAATTCAGAAAAGTAATCACTATTTGTCTTTTAATATTCTTATCCTCCACTACAGGACACAATATACTGAAATGCAGATACCCTGATTTCTTATGTCTTCTAAGCAATTAAATCCCTAAGCACATTCAACCAATTTCCCTCAAGTACACTGAAAAGATATCAAATGTTAAATTACAGCCTTTCATCTTGCAAAAACATTTCAAAACCTTAGACTTAGGTTGCATTCGCCCATATCTAAAGAACCATTTAAAAAAATACAATCTGTAAGTCTTTTCACAATTCCCATTTGGTTGGCCTCACTAAATGAAAAAGCCCAAACAAAAACATCACTGCAGAAACTCAACCCAGTATGCTTCTACGCAGAACTGCAGGCAACTGAAAAGTATTCCTGTGCTCCTTCTGCACTGATAGCATTAAATAAATTCTCTCTCTTACACGGCAAGGATAAAACCAAAAGTCTTAATCATTTAAAGCTACTGTTAACTGTTCATGATAAAACGATTTTTTTATTTTAGATCAGTGAAAATTTAATGACCACACCTGTTTCCATGTATACAAATATGAGCCTCAATTTTGATCAAATACATTTTGCAGTCATTTAAATGAGAATAAAATCCTACTGTTTTTACCTTTACACTAACCATAATACAAATATAGGTAAAGAGACAAACGCGAGACAAGTGTTTCAATCACATTACTGACTTGCTGTATAATGGCAACATCTTTTTTTTGCAACTTAGTGCCATGGTCTAGTAACCATGGGGGTAGTGGATCAAGGGTTGGACTTGATGATCTCAGAGGTCTTTTCCAACCCGTCTGATTTTATGATTCTATGATTTCCTAACCTGAAGTGAATTAAATCTATTTATTTGATATTCTGAAAAGTTAATTTCAAGCTTGTGATTAAAGAGGGTTGACTAAAAGTGGGTAACACTTATAAGCATTAATTCCACTTGTAGCAACATATTCTGATAACTATGTGTATTATTTCATAAGAGCTTTTTTACTGCAAATTCTTGATTTTTCAATAGTGATAAATAATCTACTGATTTTCAGTTTCACTTAGTAATTCAGGAATAAACCCAAAAATTGAATTCAGTGCTAAGCGGCATATTCCAACAGGGTGGTGTAGTTACGAAACTAGTAAGAGCAGAAACAGTATTGCACACTGTCCTGGAAAGAAACTAGAAGTGATGAATAACTTTTCTCCCCAAAGAGACATTTCCAGTTGATTCCCAAAGCAACAAACCTTATTTACCCTCTTTTTCAGCTTACACATAGCCTTCTCAAAAGCCTATGAAACAACACAGACTCAAGTGTCACCGAGCTTTATGCCACTTTATTACTACAAACAGCTACAGTATTACTCAGATGCAAGAGGACCTGGGAGAGATAAGAATATGGATGAAAGTCAGCTGGCTCAAAATTAAACCAAACGAGATAAAGATGAATATGGTGAGAAGTGGGAAATTGTCAGTGGAGAAAATGCAGAATATGTTTTTTCTTCATAAAATGATTTACAAGTGAGCAAACGGGCTTTTTACACACTTCACAGAGAACTGAAATGGATGCTGACCACAGCCGCTGTTAAGCTCCAATTACATTGTAGCTATAGATATTAGTCTGAGGCATCAGATACTAAAAAATCTCTCTCTCTGCAAATTAAATGCGTGTAGAGATTACCAAATGTAAATCCATCTATACTGGGGACTGAATTCATGCCAGCTAACTGTAGATTAAGATGACAGTTCATTCAAAAAACTCAATGCCTCAAGCTTTGTAAAGGGTCAACAAAAAGAGCAGCCTTCTCTCCCCTCTGTCTCCCTCAGCTGATTGGAGAAGAGCACTGATATTCTGGGTTTTAAAATTTGGTGGAATAAATAAAGACTAATAACTGGACTAACAGTTCCGGACCTCATCAATGGAAAAGCAAGGAAAGGAAGGCTGGGCAAACTGCTTTATTGCAAGATTACTATGTATGTGTTATTACTACGGATATTGTTATAAATATTGTTATAAAACTCAATTCTGTAAACTACATTTTGTTTTGTTCAAGGGCAAATGAATGGAAGCAGAGAGAAATACAGAAAAGGTCTATTTGATACCTGGGAAACGTCGGTTTTACCTTAAGAGAAAAATCAAGTACCTTATTTTGTTTGGCCTATGATAATTAAAATTGAGGGATCTGACTACATTTATAAACATAACTATGACTAAGAAGATTAACGCTAAAGAAGAAAGAGCCCTAAGAAAATTAAGGAACAACAGACTGGTATAAAGGGACTATCAGTAAATTTAGCCAGGAAATTAGAAATAAGTCCACTGAAGTCCTCAGGTTATTCAATAGCTTCTGCGGAGGAACAACAGCGACCAAACACAAATTACTTTTAATATGAAGCACACACTGCTTACGAACCAAAAAAAAAGACTGTTTTACCCTAGAGGTCTGTTTCAGTTCCTGGTTCTTTTCTCATTATGATCCTGCTTAGGAAACATGGGACTTAAGAGACCAGAGTCAGTGGCGAGTTGCTGTATGTCCTTTAATGCCACAACCCGCAGAGCAATCACTCTCACTGCACGGGGCACAGAAAAGCCTAAATGGTCTAGTTTTCTGACCCTCAGAAATGATCCTTACAAATAAATGTCTTACCCAATTATCTCAAAACAGATCACAAAACATTAATTATTAGAATTTTAACACTATGGAAATTAACTTCACATCTCAGCAATATTTGTAGACCTCTATAATGATCGTGTAATGTTAAAAAAGACTGACTAATGCTTTGGTTACCTTAAAACATTCCTGGTTTTCTCCAATAATTAAAACAATCTTTGCATGATACTTTTTGTTAAGATAGGCTCAGATAACATACATAAAAAGTGCATTAAGGACATAAAGCTTAGAGGGCTGCAACTCTCATTAAAGTTGTCATATCACTAGACCAAGTCTAAATGACAAAAGTTTCCAAAATTACTTCTCCAACTGTGAAATACCATCACTATTAGTGTTAGAAAATGCTTCTTATAGTGAGGACAGAAGAGGACTTGATCTTCCAACTCTTTCAAAAGGTAACTTTTCTTTTTCTTGGAAATTACAACTTCCAATTATTGAACTGCACAGAACCAAATGCATTTTATCTGAGAACTTTCAGGTTGTTAAAAAAAAAAGGTAATTAAAAGGAAGAGAAGAAATAAGGTGCATAAAATAGGAAAATAATCAGAACAGAAATAAATAAATAAAATAGCAGTCTGTTTATGGACCAGAGACAGAGGTTGTCTTATACCTCTGCAAGGTCCGAAAAAAGTGCTTGGCTTGTGCTACGTCTCAAAGTATCCCAATAGCTTCTGGGGACAAGGTCCTCTCCTTCTGTTTTAAGAACCTGCAGTTTCAAGAAGCACAATTGTTTGAAAAAACAAAGAACAATAGAAAAACCACTTATAAACTTTAAAATATTTTCCAACTGATTTTCAAAAGCATGGCTTGGTTTTCTTGCTCCCAAACAGAAATTTCAACCCAGTTACATAACACTTTGTAAAGGAAAGGAACACTCGTCTATTACAGCTACTTGCTTATTACTATTGGTGGTGCCAAAAGTATCAGCAGACTCCATTTTCCCAAACAAAATAAATTAAAGAAAGCATAAAGTGAAAATATTTATAAATATATTTATTAAACGTACATTTATTAAAAGTGAAAATGCCCATTTAAACTCCGTGTTTTGCCGTTGTCTTTTCTAATAATTTTTGCCAAAAATTAATAATTTATATACTTAAGAAATGTGTTTTGTCATTGATCAAAATATAAATATCACCAAACAACTAGTTATATAAAAATAATTTCATCCAATAATCAGGATGACATCCTTGCACTAATAAAGAAAGGCAGTAAGTTCAACTAATGAGCCTAATAAGTTCAACTTCAACAATGACATACTTATCCAGAAAACACTGTGCACATCTGATGATCAAACTTACCTTGTCTTGAGAACGAACAGCAGCTTATTCTTTCATGCATACTATTCTGTAATTATCTATCTTAAGTACTCACTGAATTTGTTCTCTTACTGGAGATTTACTTTAGTCAACGGAATTAGTACTTCTGGGTGTGCACATTTTATTTTCATTACATGCATCTCATCATAATTATCATGTTCTGGTTGGCATTTGGCCAGTGAAAGCACTCATGCAGTACATGCTGAAGCGGTCTTAGACACAAATGCAGTATGCACCAGAACATGGCTGGACAGAATGTGCAAATGAAAATACTAAAATATTTAACCCATTTATAACATCACTCGATGCTTTCTATGGTCTATAGACCTCAATACTTTTCAAAAAATTAGAATTGTTTCATAAGACAAAGTGAGGAGAAGGGCCCAACACAGCATGTTGGACTATCCCAGAATTTTAGGGTTCCATCTCCTTGGTCCTGAGCATCTTCAAATTCTTGGGACATCAAGGGAAACTGAAAAGGCTGCTACACTTCTTGTTTCAGTAGGACAAATAGAACCCGCAAAAATATCAATTTTGGGGGTGGGGGATTTATTGGATACTGTGAATTCCTATACACCTGAGCTTCCTTTGCATGGAGATCTTCATTCAGATAGTAGGAGGGCAAAAAAATGATGGAGAACACCTGGGCATCATCTTGATAAAGTGTTTGGACATGGCTGGAATCTAGAAGGAGGTTTTTTACTAAAGCTGAAAATTATTGTATGAGTAGAATGCCTAACTAGTTTGGTTTTATTTTTAAAATAGGCAGCAGCACAAGAATATTTTAACTGCTGTACAGAATGTTTCACTGCAGTAAAGCCTGATCTGAAATCGAATGAATCATAAGGCCTTACATATCCTACTACATTTTTCTCATAACATCATGTTAATTGCATCTTCTAATTCAACAGACTTCATTCCTGCATATTGCCCAAACTCTACATGCCAACTTCACAGGAAATGAATCTGCACATTCCTGTGAGTGACTGTATAAAGAAACAAATTTTAAAACTGGAATTCCGCTAGTCATCTAATTCTCACAGACTGCATCCCCTCACTTTGAATATCACAATAATCATACCCAAGCAAGACCAATTCTTCTATTTAAACATCAAATCAATCTGGTTTTGTTTTTTTTTCTGCCATGATCCAAAAATTTATCAGGTCAAGATGAAGACATTAAAAACCCTAGATCTCTCTCTTGCTGATTCTCTCTCCCACCTCTCAGAAATTATTGAAAAGAAGTTTACTGACGCCTACATAATACAGGGATTATTTTCTGTAAAATCCTATTCTAATTCAACACTGCAAGTTCTTATGTATTTGTTCTGTAAGTGAAGCACAAAACCAGGAAAGCTCTCTTGAGGTTCCCTTTTTGGGGGAAACAAAGAGGTGAAGGATTCATTTGACTAATTATTCCTTCACATTATACCCAAGGAAACAAGACAGAGCTGGATCAAATGACTCATGCAGGATGACTTAATTTACATACATTAATTAAAAGCAAGTCTATAATTTATTAAAATATATTTTGAACTTTCCCTTAAAAATACTGTTTCCTTCATATATAAATAAAGAGAACAACCTTTCCTCTGGGTAGGCTTGCCTGTTAAGAATGTGTGCAATGAGCATGCACAATCTTTTACACAAGTAAAGATCCCTCACATTTTTACAGACTAGCAGAAGTAATTTACTTCATGAAAAACATAAATACAGTAAATTTTCTTATAGCATATTATTTTATCTCACTGGTGAAGACTGCATCAATTGAAAATAATTAGAGTACATACACTGTTAGTAGAAGTATGATATCCATAAAGTTGAAGACGCTGACAGACAGCAAAAATGGGTCAAGCCAAGTATCACATGTCAGAATGAAGACAAAAGAAGGGAGAAAAAAAAAGACAACAGAATAGGTTAAGACAAGCAAACCTTTACTTTCTATATTACTAGTCTTTTTGGGTTTTTGTTTTCAAAGTGACAGTGAAGAAAAAATTGTTTATTTTCAATCTCATTCTAAAAATTTTCAAAAGAGAAGTACAGATTTGTAGAAATTACTCTCAGGAGAAACATGCAATTCTGCAATCTTTAGGTTTTCCAAAAGCTCTTCCTTTGGGTGTACACCTCCTTTGTTCAAAATAAACAGTATGTGAGAGATTCAACAACTGACTCAGCATTTTGAAAAGCTGAGCAGGATAGGTCTCTCTGGGTGGGAAGGTTTAAAAAAATATTAATTCTTGAAATTCAAAATTCTTATGATTTCAGGGACAAAGAACTGAGATCAAGCATCTACGGTCACAAAAGGATAACAAACACTGTGAGAAGTTCTGTGCATGTGTCAAAATGTTTCTTATAGTAAGTGCCCAATTTTTACTTTTCCAGCAGTAAAATAAGTACCTGCTACTGCTGCCATCCTTCAGACAAACCACCACAGACTCATTTATTTCTGACTTACCTTTCTTATGTCCATAAGAAATGCAAATTTGACATCATGTGAGTATCCAATATTCCATAAAAATCTATTCAGATTAATATATACAACTGAAAATATTTTGCACTGGTCATAAGCCTTATTTAGTAAAGACTTAAATTTGAAAATAAAATCTAAGTTCCCTTGTAATATTTCATAATCTATTTTAAAACTACTGTATAACAAGCATCAGGATCAGTATGTCTACATGAACAGCTTTAGTTAGTTATGAGAGAGTCTTGGTCTTGCCACCAAGATCTCTCACTGAGTCATTACTATTCACTTTTCCCTAGATTTAAAGACTCCGAAGGGAATTGATGGTACTGCTGTAACATGTCATAAACATATTTAAACCCTATTTTTTCCTTTATATAAACCACTTCCTTTTTTTTTCCCAGTAACTGCAGTTTAGGATAAACACTTTTTTTCTACATATAAGGTTATGCATATGCTTTTAACAATATGAATTTAGTGTTTAAAAAAAACTGGTGATTAGTGAAATACATACACACACAATTTTGTCCTACATCGAAGAAAGCAAACTATTCTGATTTTACTTACCAGCATTGCACGTTTTTCTTCATCTCCTCGTTTTTCTCTCTTCTCATTTTTTTTCCTGAAGATCTCTTGGAGCTAAAAACAAAACCATTTTATTCATATTTAATGTTCAGGCTATTTCACATGCATAACAACCTTTCACCATGAGGAAACTACAAACACAATTAAAATGTAGCTCTTTACTAAAAGATCAGTGTTTCGATGACGCTTTATTGCTCATAGTCATGCCTTTATGTTCGTTCTGTGACCTAAACCATACCACAGACAGGAAGAATAATCATTTTGTTCCACAAAGTAAGGCTAACGATTCTACTTGGGAGCACAATATTAAGAACATCGTATTTAGTCAATCTGACCTATATAAAAAGGGCGAGTTCCAGCCTTTTTCACCACCTCAAGGCACATTCTTTCTTGTTGGTACTAATTACTATCTGTGTGGTTACACAGTCAGCTGGATCAATCTTTTTTTTCGTAGTTAGTTTCCAACCTGATCAATTCTTAACTCCTGCTGGCACAAGGGAGGGGTAGAAACACCTGGTGGGGGTGAAACATTCCCCTTCAGCAGCAACAGTCTACTACTCAAGAGTAATTTATCAAGTACCCTTTTTTTTCAAGTCTGTTCAAAGAATACCTTCAGGTCTTGTAAAATACCCCTTTCACAACTATCTCAACATTAAGAGCTTTAAACATGACTTCTGAGAAAACCTCAAATACAAGATTTCAAACATAGATTCTTGAGCATATTTATTTTTGTAAAGTCTTCAGAGTATGAACTGGTTCGTACTGATCTTTCTTTGTAAGTATCTGTTTTATTTAGATCTTTTTATTTATAGTAATACCTATTAATATTCCCAAACCATTAGAAAAAAGTGTCACACTGTTTATTCTTCGTACCAAGAGAGTGCAGTATTAACTACGATATCATCTACATCTCTATACCAATAAACTTCAGTTTTTAAAAAACTGCACGTGAAAATATTGTACTGTCATTTGTAGCATTTGTTATCCTCTAAGTGGGCTGGAAAAAGAATAAATACTGCAGCTGACAAATTCATCCTATCTGGAATATGGTATTTTAAGTATCAAACACCATGGCATACAGACACAATTGTAACAGTCTTTCAAAGACCTGATTTTACCTACCAAGAGTCCGATAAAACCTGATACTGTAATGGCATCCACACAGCTCCCCAGGGATCAGAATGTGAAACATAAAGTGTGTTTGATAAATTTTGCAAGGAAATTTTCCAAACTAAATTTCAGGATATCACTATTTCAGAGAGGCAGATGACTAAGACAATGGGATCAGCAAGCTTTACTGCAAGGGTATGACAATATTTAAACAAAAAAATACAGTCTTTAGCAATTAAGTACAAAACACATCTATAAAAAGCATTTAATGAATTACCAAAATTGACTACAGTGTTCTGGAATTTTCTATAAGGCAAATACAGACGAGAATATTTTGTGTGTCACTATGCCTATTTCTGAGAATGGATCAATGCACAGACCTTGATATTTTTTTTTTCTAATTTTTTGCAAAGCTGCAGGCCCAAATTACTGTAACTTCTGTTGACAAGGAAAAAGTCAGGACATCTAGCTGGACGGCCTAGAGTATTATACAGTTTGAACCCAGAACAATGGAAAGAAAAGAGTTAAATGAAGAGAAAGAAGTAGAAAGTCCCTTGTGAAAACAAGTGACAAGCCATCAAGCAGGAGCGAAGAGTGGCAGTAATTGAAAAACCAAAAAAGACTAGTAAAAAGCAATGCATTCTTAGATGTATTTTCCCTTCCACAGAGGCACAGAGAGTAGGATTCTGTTGCATACATCATTACAGCACTTGCTAAACTTCTGGAAATGGATCTTTTGTTCAGAAAGGGTGGTATAGGATACCAGTGAGTAAAGAAGTGAATTCAAAAAGGGTCTAGGAGTACTTTCATAGGAACACTGTTTGAAACAGGATAATAAGATTGACTGCTGAAGGCAGCAAAAACAGGATTTCCTGCAACAAGGCAACATAATCCCTCTGTTCCCTGACCTCACCCCTATTACATAAGCAAAAAGGGAAGCACAAACACCATGGAATTAGTTTACGAAAACACTAAAGCTGTTATCAGAAAAATTAAGTATTTTTTAACTCTTCGCTACACGTACTATTCTCCTCAAGAATCTCCCAACACGTGATCCCAAAACAAAGCTCTTCAAAGTCTCTTTATTTGCAAAACTGAATAGTATTACCTGTACTTCCAATTTTGTGTTGATAGTTGCCTGTAATCTATGGATAACTACTTTGCAAATGCTGGACAGAGTTCAAATGGTATCTTTTGAACAGCCTCCCGCTTCCAGGCACACAGGGTATGATGCATCATACTCAAGCAAGGCGAGTACAGATACCAAATGTATGTTCAGTGGTCAGCTCTAACACAGTTGCAGCATCACTGAATCAACTGCTATTTTCAAATTTACTTTTATTTACACAAACACTATCTACCTACCTACTTCACTCTTTTTCACTTCAGATCTAACATTCTGACTTACAAGTTTGAACTAATTTTTACATGTCACTGACACTCTAATGAAGCAGAGTTAGGCTCAGGCTTAATCTATATGAATTTGTTAAATACAATCATAGATGGAGGACAGTACATCTAATGTTTGAAAATTCTCCTTTCTTTAATGCACCAAGTCTCCTAACAGAAAACGTATAAGGAGAATTTTTTGCCAGGGACCATGACAGACAATAAATACATAGCAGGATGTGAAGGGGACTACAAAAACATAGTTAGAAAGAAAGGAAGATGCAATATGCATAGTTAAATGTTGTCCTTGCTTCCCACTTCATATGCATATTTTATTTCATTTTTAGCATCAGTTTCTGAAAGACGAAACCTCCTGCTTCAATTTTCTCCCATTTGACTGTTCTCAATGTAAGTTCTTCATGTTGATGGAAGTCCTTTTTCTAACACAAAAAAAGTTTTCAGTATTACACCACATTCTGTATTATTGAATCATTAGAAGTTTTCTTTTTTTTCTTCTTCTTCATCTACTTTTCCTTTTGCTAATTAATCCAATGCTTGCTATTTTGTTCCTCCAATTGGAAGAGATGTTTATTAGGAATTAGCACATACAAGGATGCATACATTTAATATTAGAAGACAAAATTTGCGAGTGGTGTCACCTTGCAAAATAATGACACCTGTTCTGCTTAAGCTATGTCACCAGAAAACAAGCCCCCAGACCTCAGATGTAACTTCCTTGAAAAGGAGAACTGAGGGAAGTTCAGTCCTTACAACTAAGGACAGTCTCTTTCACATTTCTGTTTTCTTTTGGTTAGTATAGCTTTTCCAAATCAATTATGGAACCACACACAGGAAATTAGGGTGTCTTTGTTTTAAATCAAACGGGATCAGACACTTATATACATTCCATGTGTCTGTTTCGTTCTTTATATTTTGTTCCATCTTTTTCAGTAAGGCAGTGGGCTTTTTCTCATGTGTATTTACTGTATTTATTTCTAAGCTCAACTACACAAAACTCTGTGAAGATAAAATTTATGTCTTCTGCAAATGCCTTTTTTTACGAGCATCTGACTCAATTCTTATACATATTTTATTGATCATCTGTACTTGTTCAGTAGAAAATAAAGGCCTTGTGAAGTTTACACCACTAACCACCAAATTTTAGATGTTAATTTCTAGAGAAACTGAACTAGATATAGGTACAGTATGGTTTATTTAATTACAAATCTTGTCCAAAACAGGTGATAGTGTCCCATTATGTCAGTCAGTATTTTCAGGTTACTTGCAATTATCAGCAGAATAAATGGCAAAGTGAAGTGGTTTCCCAGGAGAAGATTCTTTTGCAAGTCTCTTATGATTATAGCAATTAAGTAACTCTGCTGGCACCTGATGTAGCTATATTACTTTAATAGCCTAACTATACGTGAATGTAGTAGCAATTAAAAAGATACAGAATAAAAACTGGAATTAAGCTTCAAAAATCATTATATACAACACATCCATGCACTGTAAGAAGCAGCTACTATTTTCAATTTACATTATAATAACCATTTATATTAAATAAGACAAATAAACAACTGCACTCAGTGAAGAATAGCTTGTATGCTCATAGCTATTGACATCATCACACAAGTTTCAAGAGTACTTCAAAATCTGAAAATGTACGTACCACTAAGAATTCCTTTTTGTCCACCATCTCATTGCCATCTGTATCAAACATGTTGAAAGCAATTCTAAAACCTGCATGTGGCTCTGCCGAAAAAAAAAATCCCATTCAATTATTTATTTGCTTGGAAAGAAAGCACATATAAAACTCTCAGAAATTATTCAATGTCCGTTTATAAAAGCCATACCCTCAACTGATTTACATCAGTACATTTGTGTACACAGTAAATGCAAATCGTAACATCTGTCAAACAGTATTACCCGTGTTATGCCAACAGAAGGCATGCTCACAAAAGTAGAAAGAGAACATGAAATATTGAAGAATAGTATCTCACAGTAATGGCTGGTTAGGTAGTTAAGAGTGTTTGTAGGCAGAATCCACTTTATATTACAATACCAGATTTGTAGAAAATACACTTTCTATGAAAACACAGTGTTGTAAAAGACACTTTTAAAGATTTTGCAGAAAAGTTACAGGTGCAACAATTTCTGATCAAAATAAATGCTACGCAGAAAGACATCCAGCATTTTCTTGTTTACATCCTTAGAGCCATTGAAGATTGAGACCAGGTTAGAATTTTAAATTATTTCTGAAACATGGGGACTTTGAAGGTAACTGGAATGAAGCCTTTAGGCAACATTTTGGTGATACTCAGAGATTTGAAATATGGATGAATTATGGCCAAAAGTTAACCCAGGTAACAAAGAAGTAACAGAAGAATGTCCACTGAGTTGGAGATAGTAAGAGTTCAGGGTCCAGTTCCTGCTCTGATTCAAAACAGGAATCCAGATCATGTCTGATAAAAACCCACTAATGAATCCAACAGAAATGGTTTAATTACATACGAATGAAAGACAAATAAAACTTTTTGCTCCTTCCCAAAAAAACACATCTCAAAATATCAAAACAAAGTCTCTATCAGGCTCAGTTCAGTCTAAGTCGGTTTTATGGGTGATAAATCATAATTATTCAATTTTGTGTTTTCTAACATAAACACTTTATATTTTATTACTGTCTCATTCATGTTACCTGTCAGGCATTACTAGGTGAAACAAACACATAATAATGGGTATCCTTCTCCCTATATTCAGTGAACCTTATGAACATTAGCAAATTTAGGTTGAAATTTTGTAGGAATTTCACACAAGAAAATAAACTTAAGCTCTTAACTGGGCTTTAGCTGAAGTTTATAGCTTGCCTTCCTCAACATTTAAATAACCCATAATACAAGACTCCTCTAGGACAAAAGAGGTTCAATGGATGTAGAGATGTATGAGGTAGTTTTTTCAACACTGGGATATGCAGGAAGGGTAAGAATATTTTGACATACAGCAACACATTCAGAGCATAGAAATTTGTAAGGAATCTTTCAGTTTTTTTCTCCAAAAATACTTACTTGTTAAAATACATAAGAGGAATAAATATTCTGTGTAAGATATCACACCTGAAGACAAAAAAAAAAGTTATGTCATATTAGTTTCACATCCTAAACTTGAAACCATTAAATCCCTGTATAAGGACAATTTTTGTACATGTGTATATGCATATTCATACTTGTGTGCATATAACTGTATTCAACTTGTTAAATGAGTTGTCTAAAATATTGATCTAGAGTGTGGGGCTTTTTGTTTGAGTTTGTTTTTTAGTATTTTAGGGGAAGAGTACATTAAATATGGCAAATAACTACAGTCAGTGGAGAACAGCTCATTAAACAGAAGCTGGATAGATTCTTAAAAGCTAATATAAATGATTTATTAAATTTTCTTTGCAAAAAACCCCAATAATTCATGACAACACTCTCTAACAGTATGAAAAGACTTTGAGAACATTACCAGTGCTCCCTCCTGATACATCCCATTTGAATACAGTTCTTGACTAATATGTGCTTTGTAAGTGCATTATATTAACAGAAAACTTGGCCTCATGTTACTTATGAAAGCACAGATTTTGGCTTTTAAGATGACCTTGTATGAACCTTTTCATAATAATCACCAGAAATTCATATTAAAACTCTTAGTAAATAAACGTATAATTTGTTAAATATTTTTAAAGCCTGTTAAAGATATTTGTACTCTCTCTTCTTCTACATTCAGAAGACCTGTAAGGAATATGTTCTAGGTTTTTCATCTTTCATAAGATGTCAAAAGAGAATCACAGTGTGGAACAGCACTTCCTTTTCTCTTCAGAAGTGATTAAGGCAAAATTTAAATAAGAGCTGAAGTCAATACCCAAATACTATGTCTGGTACCATAAGCTGTACTTGTGCTTTTCTAGCTCTGAAGGAAGGGGTAAAAAGAGACAACTTTTCAAAAAGCTCACAGCTGCAACAAAGAGAAGCATCTTATAGTTTACTAAGAACTGACAACAATGACTTGCAGCTCCCCTCAAAGCCCTTAGCTCCAATGATCTTTGAGGCTGAACTAGGAAAACTTGTTCATTATTTCTAATAAATTGATTTTGTCTGCCCTCCAAAACCAGAAGTGTTAAGTCAGTCCACAATATTAGACTATTTCAAAAGAGATTTACTCTCAGATGCCTGAGAGTAAAGATGTCTATCAGCTGGGATTTTCAAAAGTTGCTGGCTGTCTCCTTGATTTCAGTCCAAGTCAGGTGCAAGAGTTTTTCCAAAAACAGTCAAATCTTTGGATGTATAAATATCTTTTAAAATCTGACTTAACTGAGTATGTGACAAACTATGGAAATAGTCATTTGATTTTTTTACACTGAAAAACCTGTACAATTAAAACTCAAAACATTATATCATTCACGTGGATTTTACTTCCATTATACTTCATTTCCCATCTTTTGATCCAAGAGCAAATTTAAGTCTTCACAACCAAGATTTCATTACTACTAGTACATCTAGTTAGGAAAGTTACCAAGCATTTTTAATACTACCTACTCTTTTCCTCAATTTACACATAGCTCCACACTGAAGATTAGCAAAGATTAAATAAAGGTATTTAATTAGCACACGCTCTTATGCTCTATCTTCTTGATTTTATACAGCATCTTGCAGAAATTAGTTTTCAAAGACCTGCTATCAAGAAATCAGATACCTCAAAGGTTCTCATTCAGTGATGTAAAACATTCTCTAATGACCAGTCAATAAATATAAATATGTATTTTTTGCTTTTTGATGACACCTTCTTTGTTGTAAAACAGAGGAAGAAAGTGCAATTGTCAAGTAGTCCATCACAGTATGAGAGAGGCCTTGAAAGAATTCTCTCCTTATGTTTGTACTGGTGTATTGTAGCTGCAGAGAGAGAGTTCTGGTTGATTGCTCTCTTATGGGAGAGAGGCTCTGAAATGATGATTGAAGGGAAGAAAAGCTTACACTAAGATCAGAAAGAGGAGGGCACTGAAGGGTAAAACATAATAAAACTTAAGGACAACAGGCATAAATCTGTGTGGCTCATCTGAATTAAATAAATCCGTGGGAAAACACATGGACATACGTTTTTGCTACTTGCTTCATATGTGCATGTTTTAAATAAATTAAGTAAAGTAATAAACAAAGAAATAAAACCTAAATTAGAATTAAGGAGTCCTGAATTCTATTTCCATTCCTTTCACTGGCTTACTGAATGACATTATCAGTCCTAAGACCCATCATATTTTCTTATATTATGTATAAAACTGGACAACAGAACTTCTTCAGACAGCATGCTGAAAAGATACCTAACTGCTAAAGTTTATCGCTAATTTTAGCAGCTTATTGCAACTGTTTTGAGTCCTCCTAATTCCATCAACTTCTGGAGAACTTCTCTGGCAGAAAACTGGAATAAGATACTGTTGAATCAAGGCTGTGCATGTTGAAGACATTTTATTACAGACTTAAAAAAAAACTTGTCTGGATGTTGCTTCAACATCCAGACAAGTTTTTTTTAAAACTGATAATGTATTGATTTAACAGATTCTGAGGCTGAACTTTTATGTAACTGATATATCAAAAGTCAGCTGTTTGGACTATATAGAAAGCAGCCTAGAGCAAAGGAATGCATGGAAAGACAGTGCAAAGATGTGCCAATTTCTGCTTCTCTAGAGTTCTAGCTACACACTGAGAAGAAAAAAGTGAGTGCCTTCGTGCACTATAGATTCAAGCTCAGGATCCTTCTCTGAGAGTAGGTTCATACTACTTAGTCCTTTAAGAAATTTGAGCTGCATTTGATTGGAATTTTGTTGCTGGCATGTTTATTTTAAACATCCATAAAGTGTCTTTATTTTATAGCTAGTATTTGTGGCTGCTTCTAAAAATGTTTCAAATGCTCAACCAGACCTTTGCCATTCGAATATAAGCAAAGAAGTATGTGGACTATTTATCATAAATAGCTTTTAAATGCCTGTACAACCCATCATTGTTTTTTTACACCACATATTTTTGGTTTCAAAAATTTTGACAGAGCTTATTAAGAAAGAAAGGAAANCCTGCAACATATCCATGTACTGAGAAAAAGAAAATGAGAGTGAAACTCTAACTTTATTCGTTCACAATCACCTTTAGGATTCTGTTTTTTAAAAAACTTATTAAAAAAAAAAAGAAAAAAAAAAAAAAAAAAGAAGAGACCAGGAGTGGCTCTCGGCTCTTCATTTACCAATAGTGTGAGTTTTAAAAGCTATCAAAGCCCTCATCTGCAGAACTTAAAGGGATATACAGCATTTCTGAAACTGTGTACAACACAACTGTGTACACAACAACTTTGTGTTGTGTACAAAATGCTTATTCAGTGATAAACGATACCATTT
Source organism: Oxyruncus cristatus (assembly GCA_013399855.1). Classification (NCBI taxonomy): domain Eukaryota; kingdom Metazoa; phylum Chordata; class Aves; order Passeriformes; family Cotingidae; genus Oxyruncus; species Oxyruncus cristatus. The sequence continues at coordinate 68,769 of VXAY01005680.1, forward strand.
CTGTCTTTAGAAATAAATCACATTATCAAACTTATTAAAAAAAAATAGTGTCTTAATTAAAATATTCTGTCTATAGATCATTCATTGCAACTAATTGAACTTGAAACATTCAACATCAGCTTAACAAAATCTAAGACACCAATTCACCTGAAAAGGCTAGCTGTAAGATGGCATCATTAAAACACTGTAGAGACTAAAGGGGACTTTTCCATGCTATAAAATGGAGAAAGCAATGACAAACTTTTTATCTTTTTGAAAGTGTGACTCATATGAAAGTACAACTTCACTTCAACCACAAAAAATAAATACAGTGATAATTTGGTTCAGGAAAATAAATTTTCATCGATCACCTTTCTCATTAAGATTACGGAAAAGTTTGGATGATCCTTTCCAAACTGGTGGTGTCTCCATAAGGATCTGATTCAGTTCCTAAAAAATAAGATTTAAAAAATATAAAAGCATACAGTTCAATACTTAATGAAGTAGTTTACAGATTACGAGTAAATTCTAGGAAATCAATATAGAAGACAAGAAACTGCAAGCAAATCTACCAATTAACTGAACTGCAGTTACCACAATTATTTTGGAAGTACTCAAGCACCACAGAAATTTTGCACACACAATTATTGCAAGTATTACTCATCAGCATGAATGCAATGTATTTATGGCTGAAATTACTCACCACTGATCATATTCAGTGAAGCCAAGGATAACTTTCCCTGTATTTCAGTAAATTTTTCATACAAAATCCAAGCAACTGTTCTTTTAAAACACTCAACCTGAACTAAAGCAAACATCACCCATGAATGTGAATGTACTTTACTTAAAATACAGGGAAACAGAGTGCTTCTGCAGTTATACAAAAGTGGAAAAAAAATAACTAAGAGGCACCTAAACACCACAAAAAGGGAGAGAGTGGTATAAGTATTTCAGTCCGTTTTGGATATACCTGTTACACCTAGACACTAAGAAATGCAGTCAGATATGGACTGAAGATGGTTATAAGACACACAGGAAGTAATGCCCACCTGCTTTGAAAGGGATCGCCACTTTTTAGCACCTGCAACAAAAGACAAAGTCATGAGCTCCCGGAATTTAGTTTTGCCAATGTGATGTCATAAAAATTAGACTGCATTATACTGTGTTTTCAAGACAAAGAAGTAGTATTTCCCTTACTTCATCAGTATAACCTTCAACCTGATTAAAAAAATTTGTCTTTATGTTATTTAAAAAAAAATTAGCTTAACATGTACCTGAAGTCCTAACTTTAAAGAAATAATTCAGATGTATAGTTCTCAATCCAACTTTCTTCAGTGAGAGAAAAGTCTTTCAACCTCCAAAATACATCCTTAAAACATTTAACAGGAAATGGTTTCCTGTTTTCAGGTGTCAATATTTTGACATGATTATTTAGTAGCAGTAGTATTACAATGCAGATTGTAGGGAGACGTGGATTCTGGCCTTTGCTTCAGGGACTACTGAAACATCTTAAAGCAAACACAGAAAAAAAAATAGAAGTCCTTAAAACTACACCAGGTTCTAAGACCCTCTTCAGCCCTTCCTAGTAACTCAGATTCATGCTTCCTTTCACAGCCTCTGTCAGGCTCAATTCTTTGTAAGTTCTAACAGAAGAGCTGAAGAAGGCCTCCAATTCAGAAGTGCTCATTAGCACTGAAAGCTGGTAAGACTGACCAGATCCTTTCTTTCTAACACTTAAAGGCACAGAGAAAGATACTCATATTCAACAAGAGTTGTCCATAACCATTCAAGAATGCAAAACTTGAGGTTTATCCCCACCCTCTCAAGACAAGTATTTGCACAGATGCCATAAATATTAAGACAAGGCTCTGTGAATATCAGAATTCACAAAGGTACAAAAAGTAGCACTGTATGTGGTCAAATCCATAAATTTTTGGTGGGTAAAGGCTCCTTTTTGTAGAGAAAAACATGCTGTGGTATTAGAAATCCCTTTCCTGCGCTCCATTAAATAATTAACACAATACAGAAGCTACTTACTAGAGTCTTTTATTAGTTCATAGTTAAAAACTGTCTGAAATTTTAATTTTACATCGTGGTAAAGGTTTGCACCAAGGCTGTCCATAAATCCCACTCTAACTATGAGGGAGTTATATCAAACAACATCATAACACGAGCTAACAGATTTTCATATACTTTTCACCATATTTTTTAAAATTTAATTAAAGTCTTGTCTCAGAAAACTAAATAAACTCCCCCGAAACAACCTCATTTGACATACAAATCCATATATGTTTATGTCTACCACAAAAAACGTGAAGAATATATGTATCAAATTTTCCAATCAGATCATTTTCCAGTCTCATACATTATATACGTATTTTTTTTCTAGACAAGTCAGTGAAGATCTATGTGTATACCCGTACTTTTTACAGCTAAGGCTAAAATCACTATAGTTAGCACTACAGGGAACAAAATGTATGTCCTCTTCTCATAACTGGCTGATACAAATGTATCAAGCTTGACTCTTAAAAATACTATATTTTCCCAAATGAAAGCCTGCACCATAAAGACAGCAGCAAGTTAATTCTAGCATTTATTTTCTGTTTTCTATTATAACTGCCTGGAGTAAAAAGCTACACTTTGTAAGAGAAAATATACTCTTAAAATATTAGTTAGTGTTTAATCAAAAAAGGAAGTGAACACCCTCTTGACTTTTGTAGGGTTTACATGATTTCCAAAGTAAATCAATCACAATACACTCATTCACTCCATCACAAATCTCATTCAGGTCTAGTATTATTAGCTTTTCTATGAAGCAGACATAAAGAGCTACTATTATTATGCTTCAAAGGGCATTTTTTCTTTTTTGACAAAACTCAAGACCTTCCTAGTCTTCATCCACAAAACCTCCCAGGTGTATGTTCTTTTTTTCTTATGCAAAATATAGATGCTCCAGTATGTCAGCCTGAATGATCCAATTATTTACAACTTGCAACTTATTTATACAATGACCCCAAAAATACAAAATAAGATGTTCAGAATGTATTACTTTATTCTGAAGCACTGCCTTCAATAGAGCAAGACAGAAAATTAAGACTTCTGTCCAAATGTCCCAGACAATATGACTTCCATTATAATGAAGTCGTCCACTTCTACTTAGTTACGATCCCTTAAAATAATTGTCAGTCCTGTAGTCTCTGATATTAGTCTAAAAATCTAAAGGATATCCAGGTTAGTTTTGCTTTTGGTCTCAGAGGTGAACTGGATGCATGGGAAGGATTTTGATACAAACAAGGTTTGCTACACTGAACTCAGAGGGGTGCCTGACTGTTCAGGTCCCAGATCTCTTCTCCTTTGCAATGAGATAAACAGAATGTCCTTGTGAGTTAAATGCTTTTCAGTTTGGTTTTGTTTTTAAAATCTGAATACTTGCTTTGAGAGAGGAGGAAGCAGAAATTTCATTAGCATAGGAAAATTTTTACAGCAAACCATATATATAGTGTGGTCAAGCCAGTCAAACTGTCGTAAAATGGAGTTAAACCAAATGTTTAACTGATGTCCAGTACATGTAGCACAAATGCTTCATGACCATACACAGTGAAACCCAACTCCACAGTAACAGAAAAAGGAAGACTTGAAGGTCTGGGCAGAGGAAGTAGATATCAATCATTGATGTGTATTTGTATTAACTCATGTGATAAGCAATCTGCTTCCTCTCTTTTAACTGCAAAGCAAAAAAAAAAAAAAAAATTTTGCTTTCTGGTAAGAGTTTCAAAGTTTTGCAAGATTTCCCCATCTAAGCTCTATCTTCTGTCTTCACTGTTATAATGAGATTATATCTTTATTCAAAAGTTACAGAAGTTTTGATGTGCCATGGCTAAATTCTTTCCTTGTTTCATTACTGCTGGGAGAACAAAGGGAAAAAATCCAACATCTGCACAGAGCTTTAAGCTCTCCTCTGACTGTTTTAGTGCTGTTCTCTATACTAGCTCTGCGGTGTAGACTTTATGAAGAAAGACCTAAGGTGAGTGATCACACATGTCACACCTGAGCAAAGATATTCACATTCCCCAGAAGCTGTGTGCTGCTACCAATGCACTGCAAGCCTAGGGGCAGGAAATCAAACTAGAGCAGAAATGGATCACCTTACTAATCAGTCACTCTTTGATACTTAAAGAAGAGATTTTAGAATAAATGAAGCTGATAGTTGATTTTTCATTAATTTCATTAACACATAGTACTAACTCTGGCAATGTTAAAGTGTAGAAAGTGGATCCCCTGGGGGAGCGAATCTCTCAGCCAAAGCATGTTATTTAGAATGCTGTGATATAGTTAGAGAACCTCTGTGGGGCAAAAAACCACAACAGGACAGCAGATGACAATTTAAGATGACAACGTTCACAAAAAATGTTATCCTAAGTTATTTAGAGAACTCGTATGTTGCCTGTTTATAGAATAACTATAAAGAGGAGGAAGCAAGAGTTTACAGCAGTACTGGCCTGCTCTGAAAGAAACTGTGTCCATGGAAATGACACAAATTAACTTGCTGTCTTTCAGGACTGTTGAGCTGTTGGTGACCTTTAAGAGAAGAAAGTTCAACTAATAGCATACAGATGTTTGCAATCTAGTAGCAATCAGGATACTGATTGTATGCACTTGGATACCATTAAAAATTAAATTGTGGAAGATGCAGTATCTTTCTACTACAACCAGAAACAGAAGTAGGAATCAAAAGCAAATGGAAAAGTAACATACACTGCTGACATTTTCCCTAGCAATTTTATCATTACAAAACTCCTGCTTACTTTTGGGTTCATCACTTGTAACAGCCTGAATGAAGTCATGTGGAGTCATATATAGCTGTCCTTCAAATTCTAAACTGGCGAACATACGAAACCGTTGCTCCCGAGGAGTTGCATAAAGGTGTAAATCTTCAAGGTCTGATCTGCTTTCTGTAACCTTCAAAGACAGAAGGAAACAATTTTAATGTATGAAAAAAGTTTTGGTTTACAATTGGCACTGCCATTCATCATAAAGGAACTGTAAATATAAGGGTGCATAGAGAGCAGTTGTTGGTACTCCACTGTAAATTCTTCTATGAATACTGCTATTTCAAGTATCCACTGCAATTAAAGCTACCGTACTTGGGGGAACAGAAGAGAAGAGCACAATTATACCTTCAGTTACAAAAGCATAATATGGCATTATGTTCACACATCACAAGAGTTTACATATGTCAGGAGTTTCTGGTATATTTACCAGCCAGCTGATTTACATGATAACTTCGTAGTATAGAATGTTTTAAATTATTATATCTTTGTGTTACACTGTCAAACCTTTGAACAGAAAACATACTACTGCTATCTGAAAAGGTTTTTTAGCCTATAACGAGGCAAGCTGCGCTGTGGAATCAGTATCTTGCAGAAAATGTAAGTTTCCAATGTTTCTTCAGACATGAAAACACCAAACCCAAACTGTTTCCTAAAAGGAAGAGCAATGATATAGCTAACTTCTCCCAGTATGCTAAAACAGTAATGCAGCATCTTATCAATGAAATATCCCAAGTTGCTTATTATTCTTGTCATTTCACGCAGTATCCCTAAAATTCTTCAGCTGTCAAACTAAGGAAATGCAAGAAGCAGCACATGATTTAACTAATATCATGCTTTCTTTTAACAACTAAGCAACAGACAAATAAACTTCGTTTTTCAGAGAAGCATCTAAACCCAAACAGAAGTTGGAAAATGTCTGCAGCGGCTGACCACTAAGAGATAACTGACCTCAAATACAAACAGAAATGGGTTTTCCAAAAACCTTCTAAGAATAGATTTAAGATTTCAGCAATTAGAAGCAAAGGCACATTTATACCAGGCAGTCAAAGATCTGGGCTCACTTTTCTTCAGCTTTCCAAACAAAGTCCTTAAAAATAAAGCATTAGTAAGACTAATGCAGTGAAACAAAATTTTATGGCATCCATTTATAACTAGGATTGAATCAGATTTGTAAAACAGACACATAAAAAATGAATGTGTCTAGAAGAGATCAAACACTTTCTGTTTGGAAAAAAAATTATTTTACATAGGAGAGTCTTACTACTTCAATACTTTATCTAGGACACTTTCATCAGCCTTCTAGAAGGAAGAAGGACTACTGGCTGTCTATTTCTCTTTTTGGACTGTCCCTAGTATTTTTAAAATCACTGCTTTGTGTGTCTATGTGTGAAAATGTTTTGTTTCAATAGAAAAATCTGTCACAGAAAGTAAGAGAAACACTTATACATTAATTTTCATGAGGCTGCTCTACAGACAAATACTTTGCACTTCTGCCTGAGAAGCAGCTTTAAACCTGGGCTTTGTGTTTCTTATAATTTTCAAATTATTACCAAATTAAACATGGGGAGGAAAAAAAAAATCTAACAGCTAGTTAGATGACTACAAAGTCATGTTTGAATGATAAAAAGAAGCTAAATTCCTTTCTGACATACTCACATGTCAGAAGCCAAAATATTTCTGTCCTATCTCACTGTTTGAATATTTTGGTCTTACTGATCCTTCAGCAGTCCAGTGGCATTCAAGCTATGCCTTCATGTGGGATTTACACAACTCAATTGTTTTGATAGAGCTTGTAGTGACACAAGTGATTATCCCTGTATTTGAAGTTTAATAATCTATCTTATTTTTGATACATGTGTTATTTTATCACTATTACAAACATGCTTTTTGAATACATTCAGGTTGTAAGCATGAGTTATAATGCAATATTTCTGCAAAGTCAATTTTCAGAAAAGAAACTGCTTCAAGGCCATATTACACATGCAGTATGTATAATCGATTGCAATCAGTCATAATCAATCATACAAAATCAAGGGAATCTGTAGATAATGTCTCTCTCAAATATCATAGTTTTGATCACTGTTACCATTTGGAGAACATGTTGAGATTCTTTGCTCTCAAGAAATTCTGTCTCAGGTAGCACTGCTTAGTATTTCGTTTGAGACGCTGAGCAAAGCATTTGCTAAATTCTCAGACACATATTTCAACATTATCTTAAGGACTCTATGCTACAAGTATAAAATAACATGCTGCAAACATGGAATTTTCAAGACATGCTTAAACTTAATACATGTCAGTATTCAGGTCTGCAAAATCTTAACTTCTGCCTCATTTTTCATTAGAGTTTCCCTCTGACTATATCGCAATGCCAATACTTCATGCTCTGGCCCAAAGTCATTGTCAACTGATATGAATATAGCCTGCCACCAAAAAGAGCAGTACCTCCCTAAAGGCCCAATACCTGCATGCCATTGTTCTGCCACTTCATGTTCATTTTTCCAAGCGTCAAACTAGATAATGGAGCTGGTCTGACTGAGAACTTTTCTTTTGGTGGTGTTATTTTTTAGCCAGATAAATGCCTGGATCTATTCCACAAGAACAGTTATTTATTTTAAAACATAAACCACAGGAATTTACAGATTATGGAAAAGAAAATACCACCTGTTCCAGCAGCAAGCTCCACCTACTTCAAATTAAAGTGAAGGGAAAACTGCAAGCTTAAGCATAATTTTATTCCAAGGAATAAAACCACCAATTTATTTTAAACTTTGTGGTTTTATCTGGAAGAACCAAAACAAGTTATTTCTGCTATTGATCCAACATGAATTTAAATAAATGTACTGAGAGCTTAACATGTATTACATGACTGGTCCATACACTAAATGTCAAAATAAAAGCAAGGTTTGGCTGCAGAAGACTCCAGGCACACACCTTAGTAAACTGACAAATAAAACCATCTTTGTAAATAATATTATTTTGTGTCCAAATTTCTTATTCAGAGCTTAATAGGTTAGGAACTATATGATCTCTTCCAAACCAAACCACTCTATGATTCTGTGAACACAGAAAGTAGATGTTGGACACCTCAGGGAAGGTACTGCTGGTAAAGGGTGAACAGCACTCACTAAGATTCCAATTTCTATTTGAAGTTTCAAGAGCTTATCCAGACTAAATCCCTCTGTAATTATCAACAATCTTCAAAAACTGTCATGACAGTAAACCTCTTTGATAAACAAATGAGGGGAGATTTTTTAATGCTTCTTGTTTACTAACCTCTTGGCAATCCTGCCTACTGACGACTATGATCTTGTATAATATTAGGGTTCTCTGCCTTTTAAAAACGGACACAGCCATTTCCCTCAAGCAGAACGTCAGAAATCTCCCAACAGCAGTATTATCTGAATTTTAGATGTAGACCTGCTTAGTTATTAGAAATTTAGAGGGGAAAAAAAGCCCACAACTGAAACTAAGAATCTAGTTGGTAGACAAGATTTCCATCCTTCCAACTTCACAACTCAAGAAGTAAATAAGAAGAAGCAAGACTGAAGCTCATATGCACTCGCGAACAATATATTATCTTTTCCCTATTCTCAAAAAATTAAGAATGTTAATAGTTAAACAGCTCATGGTTATCATCCTTCTGCCCTTCCTCCCTCAAACTCTGGTACCTTGCTGCTCCATATTTCACCTCCCACTCCATGTCCTCCTGTGCCATACCCTTGCAGAAGGACCACAGATTGAACACAGCACCTTTTTTTGGGGTGTTTAAACCAGCTGAAGAGAAAAAATTATCTTGGCCTACTTTCCCGCTATTCCCTAACACAGAGTTGTGCATACATATACCTAATTATCCCATGGAGAAGACACTTCAAAGCACTTTCTAAAATGGATTCAGCACTTATATGCAAACCACAATCAGGCAAACAAAACAGAAGGAAACATCTTTCCGTATGAAAGTCCATTTTAACAACAGCTTATTGAAACAAGGTAAGTAAAATTAAACTGAAGACCAAACAGTAATTTGGAAGGGTACTTCTCTGAGTAGAGAATATCATTCTTCAACTATATGCACTTCCACTGTCTATCTCTGCTACAAACATATTACAAACAGCCTACAGTACCTGCAAAAGGCTTCAAAAGTTTGAAATTTATTACACAAATGAAAATATGATAATGCTCTCTCACTAACATGTTTCAATGACTTAATACAGTTACTGAAAACTCTTTTCTGTAAGTATTTAAGTACTGTATTTCGAGAGGGCACCCAAAGCCCTACTTCTTCTAATAGTTACCACCGTGTGTGTCATAAAGCAGTAGTCCTTTAGAGGCACGTCTTTGTTACAGACACTTGACATTTTTAAATCAATGAACTTTGAAAGCATTCCTTGCAGATCCTCTTCAGAGTGACACCCCTCCATATTTCCTCCCTCTTCATGGAAAAAAATCTGAGTGAAGAAAATCTAGGCTTTCTATCAAGCAAACAGTGTTCAAGAACCCTTTCCCATTTTGGGTTCATCTTTCATGTACTGTGTCTATCAATAGAGACAAGTCAAAATGCCCTGAAATGCATGTCACCAATGGTACCCATGTATTACTTGAAGCATGGCCTAATCTCCATTTCTGATCCCATGCTTATCTTACTGACTATCTCAGAGACATGTTCAGTCAGAATTGAGTATAACACAAATTAACCTGTATGGCCTTCTACTGAATCCATGCAATAACTCTACATTGCCATAAGACAGCCTAACACACAGCACGAGCCCACGGTGGCATTAAAATAGCTAAAATTTTACAGTAGTTACGACTCCAAACTATCTGAAAATATCGATAAGCATTAATGATGTGGCTCAGATTAACTGTGAGTAAAGTGCAGAAGACAAAATGCTACATAATTACTCTTTCTATTAAAACCCACAAATGTTCTTTTGTCAAGTGTGAGTGTTGTATTACATTAGATCAGTAATTTGGAAGTCTTTATTCAGTGACAAAAAAATCTAATTTTCGCATAGAAACAAGCTTAAATCCAGATACAAAAATTTTCTCTCAGAAATTAAAAACCGGATGCCTATAAGCTTATAAAGCTCTACAGAAGTAATCAGCAAGAATCCATTATCAAAACAGGATACTAGTCCAACTCCCAGATTCTGAGAAGACCTACAAATAATGCAAAATATTTTACAGAATAGATGAAAATATATATGCTGTTTGCATGCGAGGCAAAAAGCTCCAGCAGTATCACATAAAAAAAATCACAATTTTGCTGTGTTCCAAGTCAAATCAGTATTCTCTTGTTTTTTCCAACAGAGATAAAGGTGAGACTATTTTAGCTAAAGAAGCCAACATTTACTACTAAAAGTACATTTTGCTTGCAGTCAAAATTATGTTTGTTGTAGTAGTTTTATCTTTAATTTATTTCAAGTGAGTAACTTTCTTTGAATTTTTGCTTGCAAAGTAATCTGTCTTCCATCAATGAGAATCTGTGCAAATTATTAAAATAAAAAGGTTTTCAAAGCAATGCTGTTCCTAACTTCCTTCGTTTATATTTGACTTCAGGCTTATTTAATATGCTCCCATGTAGATAAAAGTAGCACAATTCTGTTTTCATGCTGGGTGGCCAAAAGGTTAAACGTCAAGTTCCCAGTGTGGGAAAATCCCAAAGTAGACAAAACTGTTTTGATGCTTACTGAAGTTATATTTCTAGCAGACAACTTAGATGTAGTACAGCCAACAATTCTGTTAGTTGATCCCGCTTCACTGAGATAAGGACATTATTATATTGAGGTATTTACAAGCACAGGAAGCTAGAGTGTATTTAAAATGCTGTAAAATGGGCCATGTTCAAGTACAGTTGTGATACACGAAATCCTTTGGAAACAGTGTTTAACTGTAAGCACAGCTATTCCAGAAATCCTTCAAAATAAGTATTATGCTAAAATATTCTCCAACAGTCCTTCTTACACCAGTTTCACATGGAAGTTACTTAACCTCTAGCAGCTCAAGAAGCTTTAGTCAGTGTACACATCCTGCTGCACATCCACACGCTTCACTGCATGCAGCACTGAAACATACTAGTAGCTGCATCAGTTCATCCCAAAGATGCATTATCCTTTTTTTAACATTAGGAGGAACACAGAATTAATGCTGAAAGGTAAACCTTCCTTTTCCTTCAGCATGGCTCTCACTACAACTGGCTGGCAAGCAGTATTCTTCTCAGGATGATGCCAGTAAGGAGATTCACTGTGATCAGCCGAAGAGCAAACCATCTTCCTACATCTGACAATTGACCTATGACATGAAAAAGCATTTGCTACAAGTGGCTTCTGTAAAAATGATGCTCATGCATCTTTTGGAAAAGCATCCTCTTTGAGCAGGCAGGAGTCTCCTTACTAGGGGAGTTTGCCTTACTTTTTGGAGTTAAAAGTTTTGTTCTTCATTTCACAAAGATGGAAATACATGACATAATGCACTTAGAAATGTGCTGCTACAAATAAACTTGACCTTTTGAGTATTTTCACAAAGAGGGAGTTTGACAGTAGTGCTGAGGTATGAGGAAAAACCTTCTGGAAACCTCTGAAGTATGCAGCGTCCTTCTTCTGGAAATCTCCTTCAAGAAATGTGATAAAGTACACATTCTGTGTCTGTCTCTCCCTGCCTCCCTTTTAATACCTAAATCACCTCTAAAGGAAATGATTCTTAGAGAGCAACTCCTAAAAATAAATAAAGGCTCACAACCTTTAAACAATGACAATGTGATTACCAAAAAGATCTCTCAGGAGTGCAAAGAGGCATCATGTGTATTGCCAAGACCATTTTAGTAAGTTTTACTAATGACGTTGGACTTCTGGAGGTAAGAAACTGGAAGACAGTATTAATTTCTCTACGGAACTCTGACACTGGATTATGTTTTCAGAATATTGTTATATTTCTTTGAAATGATACACAGCTGTTCCAACAAGGTAAATACTTAATATGCAGTATGTTGGATCAGGGCTCTTCGGTCAATATCATTCTCAGTTACCGGTATGGAGAATCTGTATCAAAATAACAGTTCATTCAAAGAGATTTCTGCTCTGCATAAGCATCTCCTAGACTTTAAAGGAGCTCTCAGCTAGCAGAGCTCTTCCAGTCTTCACCAAAACCTTTAGACACAAAACCAGCAGCTCCCAGTGCAGAATTTTACTTTGATTCTGAGGCATTCCACACATGGAATTAAAGCTGCTACTTTATTACAGCGTCCAAGATTTCACTCAAGGTAATCACATGTAAAGCTGTCATGACTGGAATTATTCTCAGAAAGCATCTCGGAAAAGGTAGTGCTGTAGGGAGCTCAGCTTCATGCTGCTCCTGTAACAAATTTTACTCTCCACCAGAACACCTCCAATGATATGCTCGATCAAGCAAGTATACTTTTGCACTGATCACATGATCTTTGATCAAAATCCCTGCCACACCACTAACTCCATGTTGGTGATGCATGTCATAGCATACGTGACTCCTAGCAAAGAGCATCTTCTCACCCATCTGTACATAAATTCACAAATCTGTTGCTCATCAGGTTTCATACTGTAAAAGTCTCATAGAACATGGGGACAGATCTGCAGACGATTTTGACACATAATTAATCTACGAGTCTCAAACACATTTTTTTTTTTGTTACTCTCAAATGGTGTGCCTCATTTCTGAGCTGGCCAAGAAAGTGTCCCATCAACATCATCGCTCTTAGTGTGATCATCACTATTAGTCTTGGAATCCAAAAGCCCCTTTAAAATGTACTGGTTCCATAAATCCTAGATGACAGCAGTAGGACAAAGCAACTAACTATCAAGATATATATGATAATCTTACTTGTCTATCTCGCATCGGCCTTTTTAGCCATCAACTAGCTTGTAGCAAGTGTGGGTAGAGTCCTTCTCCAATCTTTTTCGCGAAGCCTAGCCGTGATGACATTCTTAAATATTCCACCACTACTGCCAAACATTAATTCGACTCAGTAACAGAATCTGATGAAAAGTCAACCACAGGGATACTAACTGGGACCAGCAAACTTGCAAAATACTTTCACAAGCCATATGAAAATTACCTGGAAGCAGGTGACCCGCCAGAAAACAAAGTTGTTCTTTGATAGTCAAGATGTAAACTAGATTAACCACCATTTTTTTAGTATTTAGTGGTATCAGAAAACTGTTCAGCTGTCTGCTGGAGCTGACTAGATGAAACAAGGCTATTTCACCTATTAAACTTTTACAAAAATTCTTCAGAAGAAATAAGAAAGACATGTGGGAATTCAAGACTAGATATTGTACTTACTTTGGCTTTCTTCACAGTAGTTGGTCTACTGTTATGTTTTGGATCTGTGACCAAAGCAGTGTAGATAACACCAGAGATATCTCAGCTATTGCTGAGCAGTGCTGGGACATTGTCAAGGCTCATTCTGCTTCTCACACTGTCCCACCAGCAAGTCAACTATGGGGGCACAAGAAGCTGGGAGGGGACACAGTTGGGACAGCTGACCCCAACTTACCAAAGGAAGATTCCATACAATATAATTGTGCTCAGTAATAAAAGCTTTGGGGAAGAAAGAGGAAATGGGACCCACACACATTCAGAGTGATGGCATTTGTCTTCCCGAGTCAACATTATGTGTAATGGAGCCCTGTTTTCCTGGGGATGGCTGAACACCTGCCTGCCCATGGGAGGCTGTGAATGAATTCCTTATTTTGCTTTGCTTGTGTGGCTTTTGGTCTGCCTGTTAAACTGTCTTTATCTCAACCCATGAGTTTTCTCACTTTTACACTTCCAGCTCTCTCTGCCATCCCACTGCGGGAGGATGAGTGAGTGGCTGTGTGGTGCTGCATGGAGCCCGCTAGCCAAGGTTAAACCCCAACGTTATATGAGACAGCCACAGCTGTCTTGGATCCTTGTGAACACTCTATCTGAATACTTCACTTTTATACTGAATATCACTTTTTATGAAACTCTTTTCAGTTATAAACTTACTGTTAACCATTAAAAATGACATTATCCATTGTCAATTGCTGTTTCAGAACAATTTTTTTTTTTGAATGAACACAAAAAACTATGGGAGGAGATAACTGCTTTTCCCCACATTAGAACACTTAAAAATTTTTAAGACTCTCTGAGAAGTTTATGTTTATACCAGTCTATACATTATGGCTCCCTATGTTTTAAAGATTTAAAGGATTTCAGGTTTTGCAGGGGCTGGTCACTTCAGTGTCAGGACTGGGGTTTTTTTTAGAGGTTATTCTGTCCCACAGGGGTGATGCAAAAAACCAGCAGTGTAACTGCTTCCACCAGCTGCTGTAGATCTCTCTACCAAGACACTGACAATAGAGATATCAGCTTCTTCTCGTTTCCAGTGGTCTAAGCAAATGCATTTGGGCAAATCATGCTGCTAGAGGGAAGATTAAGGAAGAAACATGCAAGTGGAAATATTAGAATGAAACAGAAAAGTGTGGCTTGGATAGAAGGAGGGGAAAAAAAAGCTGTTGCATGATTTGCTTTGGTGTAATGAAAAGCAGACTGAGATGGGAAATGAGATGGTGGAGCTAGGGAAATGGGAAAGTGGGCAAACCTCAAAAGCCCCAGAAAACAGTGTCAGACTTTGTGCATCAGGAATAAAGAAGAAATGTCCAAAAGCAGCTAGAAAGGATCCCAAGATACTTGACCCTCATCATTCATTACTGGTCAGTACCTGACGGAATTGTAAAAATCTCCTAACAAAACATGCATCACAGTTCCATCAAACTCATCTATACATAAGCTGCAGGTTATCATTCTCCAGTCATTAGTCTAAACACACTCTGCAGTAGATCCAACAGCTCCAGTCTTAATCCTAATAACACTGACACTTTTATGATTTTTCACAACACAATTTTCTACTTCCAACATTATTATGATGTATGTGAAAATTCATAATTATACATCCCACTAAATTTATTGACTTTTCTAGGGTGCAGAAGCCATATTTCCCCCCAAAAAAGACTGAGAATTGAGACTGGCCAAGTAAAACAGTGTTAAGTTCTGTCAAATCAAAACAGTATGAAAACCTGGAAGAGTTTGTCTTCAGTCCTCTGTGCAAAAATAACACACTCAAGACACAAGTACAGGAATAATCAAAACCACCAGACTCAACTTCCCTTCATAAAGCATGCTGCCGACAGAATCTGTATTTCAGCTAATGACACAGGGTAAAAAGACTGATAACATTCATTCTTAAGCCCAAGGCCTCTGCTGCAAAAATGTAGGTCCTGCTCCCAGACAGTATAAAATAAACTTGGTATACAGAAAGCAGGCCATTTGAATCACTGATTTCCAGTCTTAGCAGACCCCATACTGACAAACTGCCTAATTACAGCTCTTGACTTTTTTAAATGAAAAAAACCCACCCCTATCATTACCACATGTTACGCATGCCACAGTGCAGAGTTTCTCGCTATCACAGGAAACTTCATTTTCCAGGTAAACGCCAACTGTTTCTTGTCACCCCTGGTTACCCAAGCTGCGTTCTCTCTGAACTAGTTCAGCTGAAGTGTTATTCGGCATGATGCTGTCACCTCGTATAAAGCTCTGCGTAAACCTGTCACTCTACAGGAAATTTTATACTAAATCGGTAACTGTCTTAAGTATAAAGAAGCTGAACTCAGGTTCTGAGCTGCTCCATTTGCAAACCGGCATTCTTCATCGAGGAAAGGTTCGGACAGCACCAGAGACGAAGCGCAGCCAAGGTGCGTCAGTGCCCGCTATCCGCCGCGCTCCGGTGACAGCCCGTCTGTCCCGAGGGGTGACAGCTCCTCCCGGAGCCCTGGCCCGCCAGGCTCCCCGGGCCGGCCCCACGCAGGGTCACCTCTGCGCCACAGCCCGGGAAGCGCCCCCCCGGCCGACCGCCCCTGGCAGAGACGGTCCCGCTGCGCAAGGACGCGCACACCCCTACCGTCTCCTTGGCAGCGGCCGCCACGGGGATAGGGAGCAGCGCCC
>VXAY01005680.1:90607-130828 GCA_013399855.1 Oxyruncus cristatus
CCTGGCGCACTTGCAGGGCATCCTGCGGCGGCGGCAGCTATACTGCCGCACCGGCTTCCACCTGCAGATCCTGCCCGACGGCAGCGTGCGCGGCACCCGCCAGGACCACAGCCTCTTCGGTAGGCGGCACGGCCCCGGCGTGTGCGTGTGTGTGTGCGCGCTACGACGCGCGGGTGCGGGTTTGTGTGTTTGTGTCTGTGTGTACCTGGATGTGAGCAGTCGTGCTCTTGGGAGGGAGGCGTTATACTGGTGATGCTGAGGCAGGTGGATGAGCCCTCAGTACCGGTTTCACCCTTTGGCATTAGACCATGGGGTCTGCACCAGGGCAGGGTAGCTAGGGAGGGCTGCGCATCCCATGCGAGCCAGGAGATAGGCATGTATTATTAGCTCAGC
Source organism: Oxyruncus cristatus (assembly GCA_013399855.1). Taxonomy (NCBI): domain Eukaryota; kingdom Metazoa; phylum Chordata; class Aves; order Passeriformes; family Cotingidae; genus Oxyruncus; species Oxyruncus cristatus. Next base: position 91,001 of record VXAY01005680.1, read on the forward strand.
CTATGCTGGGGATCTATAAGGACGTGCCTACGCCTGCAGGTTTAGTGGAGTGGGAAAGGTCGAGAGTCAGGCCGATCCTTTTTCTATTCATTATAGGTATCGAGTCTTTGTAGAACTATAGGTCACGCACTTGGGCATGCTGATCCTTAGGCTGCATTAGACTGCTCTGCTACGCAAGACGGAATGTTGAAGCAGAGGAGCCTAAAATGCCTCTTTGATCAAATGCTTAAAATGCTTCCCAGTCAGGTTTCTCTGTCAATAAATCCAAAAGAGCTGAAGACAGCCCCCAAATGTAAACATTTCCTGAGATAAGAGAGTAAAACCTAAATATTAGTTATAGGAGCTGGACATCTGAACAAACCTCCTGTTGTCAGCTACACGTGAGTTTTGGTGTGTATTGATTTAGCAGTCCTAAAATGGTGATTTCCTATCATCCTCCCCATAGTCAAAACAATCTGCTGAAATGGCTCTTAATTGCTTTTATAACACATGGGTGTTATAAGAAGTAGAAAAACAGTAGTCAAACAGACGTTCTCAGAAGGAAGTTTTCCTACAGCATGTAAACATGAAATAAATCTTTTCTTTAGAAAGAAAATCAAGTTAGCCCCAGATCTAACATTTACTAAGCTTTTTAGAATTCCACTACCTTTATTCTACTGCTATTCTCAGTAGATTTGTCTGATGTGGTTTCTTTGTGGGTTGTATCACCTGCTTATTACAGTTTTGGAAAAGGGTGGCTTTGAAAGTGATATCAGAAAGACAAAATACCTCCACCTCCTTTATGAGACTTTTTGCTTTGGCAAGTGAAAAACTAGGATGATTTATGTGTGATAAGAGTTTTTAATGCTTACTCTTTGTAAAGGATTTTTTTTTTGCTGTTTTTTAATATAACTAAGAAACCTGTCAAAGTTGAATTAAAATTCAAAACATTTTAAATTAGTGCATAGTCTGGACAGTCCATCTGTCTGGGAGTGAAAATTGTCCTGAAATCATAAATAGTAAGTAGACAAAAAGTCATAATCAGATGCCTTATTTAAAACTACTTACCTTAGATTCAGATTTTTTTTTAATGTTTTGTGGTTTTGTTGCTGAACAGCAAAATCTTAGGTATGACTCTAGCACAACTTCTTTTTGAGGCTTTGTTTATATTAACAACTTCCAAAAAGCCAGTTCACACGTTCCCTTTCTTTCATGTTTTGTATATACTGTAATCTGTGCATATCAATTGGTTAAGTATGTTGGCTTTCCCTTGCCAAATTCAGGCTTCAAATAGTACCTCGTCTCTCAAATACTTTATTTTATTAATATATATTACATTTTTGGGCAAATGTAATATAAATAATGTTGTAATCCAAACAGTAGCAAAAAAAAAAGCAGCATATTTCATGTACTTAAAAAGCCTGCACTGAAGACAGCAAGTTGTGTCAAGAGGTGTGGGCCCATATGCTAGATAAGATGTCTGGCAAATACTTTTTTTTTCTGTGGGTAGATTGTGTTGTATGAAATTCCCATCTGTACTTTGATTTCCATTCAAATGATCTAATAATGGATGTGTTATTTTAAGATAATTCTATAGAAGAAGTAAAGTATGATTTCAGGTAATTCAATCCTATCTTCCAGTGTTTGAATAGGCAGTTTAGCAAATAGTGTACAATCATTATAGATTCCAACAGCAGAGTACTGATGGCTTTAGCGTTGTGCTGAATAAAATCCTTTCATGTTCAACATTAAAAAAAAAAGTTTCTTAAATAATGTAGGATTCATGTTCCTAGATGAGGCTTCTCATACTGCCTTGAGTACACTTCCATATAGTATTTGAAATATCAGAGAAAGTAGATCACATTTATTATAGTATGTACATTTTCTTGTTTTCAACCACGTTTTTGGATGTTATGTATTGTGTGATTACAAAATGAATTAAAGCAATCTTTTTTTTTTCCTCCAGGTATCCTTGAATTCATCAGTGTGGCAGTGGGACTGGTCAGTATTAGAGGCGTGGACAGTGGCCTTTACCTTGGAATGAATGAGAAAGGAGAACTCTATGGCTCTGTAAGTGCCACTTCCATGTCAACTTATATATCTTGAGGTTTTGGTTTGCTTCTTAACACTATGCAAACCCCTCAAGAAACTAGCATCTCAGCTTTCAAAACACTAACATTTTTTCCTGTTCAAATGTGTGGTATATTTTTGAAGTATACAGTATAGCCTTGGATACTGAAGATTCGATCGGAAAAGTTTCTCTATCCTAGATGAAGAGAACTGAAAAGAGATATTCCTCTTAAATAATGACAAAAATAGATAAATTAAATCAGCTAATGGAACAACATTTACATTATGTGCTATTGAATGTTATTTTATCAATTCTGGAAATGTGTCATAGTGCATACTCTCTTATCAAAAACATAAAATGCAACTGGAAAAAAGTTAAAAGGATAGTTTGAACAAATAAACAACAATTAATATTATACCTGAATTACTTTATGTATAGTTTAATGCTCCTTTAAAAATCAGCAGGTAGTGCTTCCAGGTACTAAGTTTTCAACATGAAAGCATTCTTGCAAATGCTGGGGAAAAGAGCATAATAGCATGTCGCAAATAAGTACCACTGTTATTTGAAAAATCTGAATGGTGCAAGAGTACTGTCAGTATCTTAGATCCCAACTGGAATATTTGTGTTTAAGAATGAAAATAAGGTTGTACTCATGACAGCTGATTTGCATCTGTTGAATAATTTCAACAAAATATACCTGTAGATTTTTACAACACTATCAGTGTTGTACAATACTAGTCCTACTCTATTCCTTTCAAGTCTTCAAACATCTTGAGATAAAATATTCCATTTCTCCACTTTGGTTGTGGTTATTCCAGTTTAAAATGTGAGAAGTGATGCACACCACAAAGAACATATGGATAAACCTTCCTGATATGTTATAGCGCACCTGAGTCCCTCCACCAAATATCATTTCTAGAACAGTAGATACCCCAAGACAGAACTCTACATAATATAGTTCCTGTAAGTCTGATGAATTTTAATTAAATAATAAATAAGTAATGCTTTCTTAGAGTGAATGTTATCTAACTCATGTTTAAATCTAAAATTGTGTACATACAGGTCCAAGTTTCCAAACTTGGTGTCAGGTCCACATACTCTCCTTGTTTTTGGTTTGTTGGCAGTTAAATAAATGAACAGTAAGGCTATGCAAAGCCTAAAGCATTTTGTTTATTTTTATAATATATTTTTTCATGTCTTCAAATATCTAGTGACAGCTTAACTTATTTTTCTTTGCTCTTTCTTTCTGCAGGAGAAACTAACTTCTGAATGCATCTTCAGGGAACAATTTGAGGAAAACTGGTACAACACTTACTCATCCAATGTGTACAAACATGAAGATTCGGGGCGGCGATACTTTGTAGCACTTAACAAAGATGGTACTCCCAGAGATGGGACAAGGTCCAAAAGACACCAGAAGTTCACACATTTCTTGCCCCGACCTGTGGATCCTGAAAGAGTTCCAGAACTGTATAAAGATGTGCTAGGATACAGCTGAAGAAGGAAGCAGCTTTGGAAAAAACCCAAACTGGAGCTGTTGCCTCTGCTTTCCTGGCAATGCGAGCATGAGGAACCTACAGAGTCTAGGATGTTGGATGCAAAGAAGCTACTTTGTGAAGGCAAGCCTCTGTTTTCTAACCTTTGGATTTAGGAGACAAAACCTTAAAGCTGAGAGTGGACCAGCCTCCTTGAAACTTGTGATTTCTGTGGTAGCCAGTAACCAGAGGGAAGTGTGACTTTTTTAAAAATAACAAACTCTTGAAAATTTTGTCTGGATTATCTGTGGTCTGAAGATTAGCAAAGAACTGCCTACATCCTATGAATGACACAACGGTGAGAAGAAACAGAAAGAAATGGACTGTAAAATAGTAATAAATCCTGAGAACTGTATATGAAGTTTTACTGGCTCCGCTTTAGTGATGGACGTTAGATGTCAATACGTCATAGTCAGAGCTGGAACTTTGCTCCAGGATGGACCTATTTATACATCTCCAGATAGCATATATTTATTTTATATATTTATTTATTAAAGAGTTTATTTTTTACTGGGATATGAAGAGAATACAACCCCAAACCCCAATGAGAAATCATTTACAGTGCCAATATTTACTCTGAGTAGAGTCATGATACAGAAGTGACATTACATAGCAAAGCATCCAGAAGCTGAATGTTCATATTTCGTCGTCTATCAGTTACAAATAAGTTTATATTTTATGCATATACCATTGCATTATAATGGTTTTTATTTGGAAAAGAATGTTTAATTTTCTTTACCAATGAAGAGTGCCTTACAGATTTGTATCAAATTCAAATGCACATTTAAAAAGGGAATTAAAAATTATTTCACTTTATTTGGTTTACTGTTATTTTTAAATTGAGAGTCTCAGCACACTACATGTAACATTTCAGACCTGCAACAACTGTGAAGAATGTATTGCAGTTACGTAGAATGAAAAAGTAGTATTAGCTCTTCAAATATTGATTCAAATCACAACATGCTTGCTAGTTTTTTGCCAAAGGGTTCCTACTATCTTTACTGACACACAAATAGCTATTCTCTGTATTACTCAAAATTATTGTGTAGGGTTCTCATCACTATATAAGATGTTTTAATTATATTTCTTATTAATAGGCTTAAGGAGAAACAAGTTCAGAGTATGAAGTTTTTGATATTGCTGAATGAAAAACTTCTGTGAGTGAAAGTTGTTTCAGAGAAGTGTACAAAGACAACTTTTTTATCTTGAGTCCCCATTTAGGGAATACTTTCAGCATAAGTTTTTCTGTGAAAAGTGTCAGGACAAAAATGGGTTGTGTCTCTATGCTAGTTCCAGCTATACAACAGGTATATCACACCAATTCAGAACTGTCAGTTTTGAAACACAAACTCATCTGCATATTAACTGAGAGGAAAGTCTGCTCTCTGCAATAATACGAAGGGTTAATGACAGACCCTATATGATTTAGAGCTAAACCTGCTGAAGCTTGCTCTCAGGTGATTGCCACCTGCATGGACAAGGTCAGCCCAGGAGAAGGACTACGGAAAAGGCAACTCAGGAGAGGGCAGCAGTATTTGTACTGTACCAGAGGTGGTCTCATGTTTCAGAGCCAATGCTCCCAGTGGGCTTCAGCTCAAGGTAACTGTTTCATTCAGTTTTATGGAATCGTATATGGTTCAAGTACTGCACATGCATCATTTAAATAAAATCAGGGTATTAATGAAAAGCATTTTCCAATATATAGCACACTTGCTAGAACCATTGCTGTACCAGAACATCTTCCAATCTGTAGTGACAAGTGGATGAACACAGATTACTGATGGACTGTGGACAAAATCATTTTACTTTCTGCCAAATAGAAATGCAATGCCGGTCCACAAATGCATGTTTCAGTGCTTTGTGGTTAGCAATATGTAACTTACTAAGGTTAAAGGTTTCATTTAAGTGTTCTGAAAAATGGGAAGATCTGCAGTGCACCAAAATGGCTTAGTAAAATAATGTTGTAATGCACTTAACTTAAAATAACATTTTATGGGTGACGCTGAGTCTGATTAGTAATACATTAATAACTGAAGACAAAAGTATATGCTTTAAATAGAAAATTTTTTCCTTCGTATCCTGAAAAGTAATTTGTTTCATGTAAGTTGTGTAAAAAAGGAGTAGCTGGTACTCAGGATATAATTCCCATGGGCTTCTGGCAAACACTCAGTGTTTAAAACATACCAATAAGACTTATCTCTCTTTGGATCTCCACAACAGTAGCTTAGGACAACTTTAAATGGTGAATAATTGGCTGAAACTTCTGGATCCAAACATATAGATGAGAAACAGTGATATATGCTTGCCCCATTCCCATTTTAGATATATGCAAATAATCCTTAAACAAAAGGTAATAGAACATTAAAAAGCTGTCTCAGCCTCCTTTTTAGTTCTGGTGTATTGCCATTGAAGAAATACATTGAGCTTTCCTATTTCATTTTGCTTGCAGCATTTATTTGCTCTCTGTTAAATTTTGTCCATCATGATGTACAGATGCATTTAACATTTTTCTAGTTTAAAAATAGTGGATGCAAAAGCAACACCTAAAACTAGCTCTTTTCAGATTTCAATAGACTAATAGCTTTACTTGTCAGTGGTTGGGTTTTCTGTGTGTGGTTTTCACTCCCACTGCAGAAAGCCCAGCAGGATAGAGGGAGAGGTTTGGTCTGCTTAACCAGTAGAATTAATGATCTAGTTTACCACTCGTTACATTTTGAATAACTCTATCAATCTGAAAGCTGTGGGCTGCTCTTAATACTACGAAGAGGGTAATCAGAAGGAGATGACATTATTCAAGGTTCAGAGAAAGTATCTGAAAGCAGAGAAAATGCCACATCTTGAAATAAATCCCTATATGATTGACTGCCCTATTTTTGCATTCACTTTTTTTTTTTTGAAAACCAATCAAGGCAGTTAATACAGTTTATGTAGCAGTTGCAGCCCCACTTTCTGCTTCCCATGGATTCTCCTATTCTCCTAAAACTTGGCCTTTTGATCTCAGAGCTGGCTGGAAATTGACTGCTCCATGCCAGTTCTGTATTTCTTCACATATTTTGGGTTGTTTTGTTCTCTTTTCCAAGTTGCGTCAGAAATAATATACTGGCCATACAGAAGGTTTTCTGGAATCCAGGAGGAACCTTGTTTCTGAGCATATTTGAAGTGAAATTGTTACTTCTATTAATGCAGAAAATAGAATTCTTAACATTCTTCTGTGGAAGTTTTTCAGTTGTAATAGTTACTGGATGTAGGAGAACCCAAATCCCTCTGGAAATGGCTGTTTTTTCTTAGATGCACTTAGATAATCAGGAAAAGTGGACAGCTAGTCTAAAAGGTACATAGTCTTGGTCTGAGCCATTTGTGTTTGCCCAGAGCAGTTTGTTCCTGTCCGTATCTTCGTGTTTTCTGTCATAAGGTTATTGATATTCTCTTTCATATTCAGGTGTGACAGCCACCTTCACTGCTTCTATCTGAAAGTCCAAATCACTGGTATGGCCATGCACTCTGGTAGCATTCCAGGGTTGGGCAGAATTCACTTTCTGACATGTGAGGGTAATTTAACATATTCATAACAGCTTTCATTTCCAGCTACTTTAATTTCTTTGTTAAGTCTTTTTTTTATAGCCATCCAATCTAGCTTCAGTAACTTTGTCAAGTTTACCTGAACACAGGCCTTTAGCAGCAGCTGTAAGAGCAATGTGTGCCATTTATTTATTCTTATCTGCTTATGTAATCTTAATAGTACTACTCTGCCATGGCTCTAGTTATACCACTGCAAACCAATAGGTTTGCCTTACTCCTTCTTCTGTACAGCAAAGACCTAAACAGAGGTAAGGCAGTTTTATACACCATAAATGAATCTTTACTATTGCCTTAGTGTACTGGACCAAGCCTGTGTCAGATACTGAGAACACTCTGGTAGGATGCTTAAGCTTTTCTTATCTTGCCATATGGAGATGCTATTGGTAAGGAGATCTTTTGGAGGTCTTTACTGTATTTGTTCCTGTCACTTTTCATATAGGAAGAACTATTGACTTCATAACTGTTCAAATCTCTGCAATTATTTGGTGTTTTTTTTTTAGTAATGGATCCATTTGAAGACTCAAGTTATATGAACATAACAACAGCTGCATGAGATAAGACAGTACCACATCTTGTGTGCATTGGGAGGAGAATAAGACAGACGTATATTCTGGGCATTCTCCTCTACCAGTTCTCCTCTGTGCTATTTCCTTTTACAAGGCAGAAAAGAATTATACATGTCACAGTTGAAGAACATGATAGTGGAATTCAGCACTTCCTGGATGTCTACATAAACCTACACTTTGTCAGACATTTCTCTCGAAACAATTTCCTTAGCAGTAGTTGTATGTTCAGCTTCTGTGGTGGAATTGTTGCTGTTAGGGTACCTGGTGTCAGTGTACATCTGGATCTACATGTGATTGTCTCAGTACATGGCAATAAATGCATTGCTAGAGAGAGAAGGAGAATGGTCTGAAGTTGTTATATACCATCAATTTGGTAATCAGGGAAGTTTGGTTTATGGCATTAGTTTTAACTCAGTTTTTGAAACAAAGTTTTGCAGAGGTTTTGACAATCCTGTATGGGTTCTTAACATTCAGAGATTCACAGGTAGAAAAAAGAAAGGTGTCAAAGTTTGTCAGGTAGAACATACTTAACCATGGTATCTTTATGAATAAGTTATGCACAAATAGGAAGAGAAAAAAATCCGAACAGGGAAGAGGTCAAACAGTTACTTCTATTACCAGTTGGAGAGATATTAAGTTTCAAACAGAAAGTGTTTGGCAGGTTGCCAAAATAACTGTTTCATCTGCAACATGATAAGACACTAGAACCATTCTGGAAGTTCAGGAAAAAGAAGAAATACTAATTTAAAGCAGTGGTGACAGTATCTCTCTGCATTTTAAATATATCAAAAAATGCTATTGGTATTGTTCTCTTATAAGTCTGTTGTAAATGTAATTCATGGGGAGAGGAATAAGAGTGTTAGGCAGTCTTTTGACAGTGAGCTTAGTAAAAATCTTCCTGTGGTAAAATCCTGGTTTATATATTTTGTCTAGTTATGGGAAAATTGAATCATATTTTATTCCCATTTTAAATACCATAAACCACATATTATTTTCATGGATGTCTTCAAGTCAGGAGTGTTAACTGATTTATGAATAGAACCCAAGTTAAGTAAATACAATCTTTTAAATATATATATCCACTATAGCAAACATTTATGAGAGATGCTTTTCAAATTAGTTACAGGAGTTTCCTTTGTTCCTGGCACTAACAGTCTCAGTTGTTGACTGTTTCAGGGGACATGTTTGTCTCTTTATTATTCATGCAAGGTCTTCCATCCATCTCTAATTCCAGTGGCTTTAAGGTGCCATAGACATGAACAGGGGTCTCAGAGTGGGTAGCTTTGCCTTAAGGTCATTTCATCTGTTGGTTGCTGAGATATCAGGTGGTGACAGGCAACTCTGCTTACATTGAGGAGTCTTTAGAAGTTGACCCCTATTGTACTGAAGCTTCTGGATAAAAGCATTAAGTAACATTAGCAGCCAAGCCATAAATGTTCTGCTAATCCTGATTCTATGTCTTCTAGTTTGCTGGAGTCAGAATTTCTTTTCCTGATAGATATATGGATGGAAGCTTGGTATAAGTATGATGGAAGTGAAATGATGGAAGGGGAATATTCTCAGGACTTTTTGCAAACTCTGAGAAGACTGTGACAATTAGTAAGTCTTTCTTACTAGAGAACCTACTTTTCAGGTGGGTTATCAAGTTTTGAACTCCAATCAAAAACTCTCTGTTTTCAACTGGACAAAGACTGAGTCTTCATCTCCTAGAGTTGGCACTACTTTGGCCATCTACTCTTTCTGAAAACTAGGGTAATCCTATGACAGCATGAAAAGTCAGAACAGCACTCTGCTCTTTGTTCTGCCTTTTCCTCTAGCTATTCAACCTTGGGCCTATCTAGTTAATCTTTCATCATCTATAAGGGGACAATATGTCTAATTAATCATTAAGCTAAGCAAATGCAGGAAAGTCTTATAAGACATACACCTGTGTAAATTTGTCACGAGTTTTTTTCCTGATCCAGAATGGATCTATTAAAATGATCTATCCTTTTGGTAACATTTACCATGAAGATATGAATGCATGCTTGTAACCTGCTGTATTCCAGATATGATTTAGAACAGGTTTTGAATTTTAAAATGTCAGATAGTAGCTCTTCCTGTTCAGGAAGCTCCTTGTCATGGTTCTACAAAGCTATGCTGTCTTGCTGGCCCTCCAGTCAAACTTTCACAACTGTAGTTCTTATCCTCTGTGATTTAGTGTAGGGATCTGGATACCTGTTTGGTTTTTTTCTTTTTGATCTCTTTACAGCTAATCCACAGGAATCCTCTTGCTACAGTTTTATTCTTCTTCAAACAAATGAACAGTAGATTTTTGCTGTGAGAAGTTTTCTTTGTCTAAACTTTTCTTAGTGAGAACCCAGTAGTTAACAGTTGCCAAGGCCAGGAAACACTCTTAGTTCTATTATCTTCATGTATAACCTAGAAACTGTAAACACTAAACCCCGTGTGGCAGAATACCCACCCACTCACAATTTCTCTTTTAAGTCATGGTGCCATGGGTACTTTTTCTAAAATCGTAAAGTCTGCTCAGGTGAGTTTTGGCCTTGTGATTCTGAATGCTGTAAGGTGCAGTATGAAATTGTCTCATACAGTAGGAAATTCTCATTTAACTAGAAATGTCTTATTGCTGTATTGAAGTACCATTACAAGCACCACACTGCATTTGATTTATTACTAAAAGTTGAGTCTAAGATACCCACATTTGTGTAGTGGTTGTGGTTTTGTGGCTTGTAACCTCAGTTAACTCCTCAAGCTTGCTGTAATGAGGAGGCAAATTCTTTTGTCTAGGAACGTGTCTGCTAATCTTAACTATGTAAAGTGTTCTCCATTCTGTGGTGGTGCTAGGCAAACAGCAATAAGACATTTCTGTAGTTTTCTTCATAGCATATACACCTTGAAAAGCTCAAGTCTTCTAATTCGAGGTTATTAGCAGTGTTTGTCTTAAGCTGTTTTATCTGCTCTCACGTTCTTTAGGTGACTCTTTAGGATGCATTTCCTATCTCTGAGCATCTCTGAAACTGACTTCTTGCAGCTCAGCAATGCTTTTTCAAAAACTCTCTCAAGAGATCAAAAATAGGGTACATCTCATAACCAGGTATCACGTATGTTGCCTTGGGCAATTATTGCATTCAGGATCAAAACCCAAACCTGTGCACTGTAGTAGCCCTTGCTACCTTTGCACATTTAAGCATCCCCTTGACAGTGTTTCAAATGAAAAGGCGACATTTGGTGAACCACATATAGCACTCTCATAAGTTTTCATATTAAAACAAGAGGTAATATTGTTTCAAAACAGCAAAACTCTTTTATCTCATGAAGAAACTTCAATAGTTCTATGAAAGGTTTGATTGCTTAAAAAGTTGGTGAGCATGCCCATATGTTTTTGTATGATTCTTTTATGATGCTGGCCAGCAATGATGAAATTAGCATGTTTTGATCTATATACAAGTTGTTCATAAAGAACTTGAAAGAAGTAGTTAGGAAAATCCAAGTGCTGAAACATTTAAGATATACTTTCTGGTCTCACTTTTGTGTGATTGTCAGCCAGGGACTATCATGATCAAGGTAGCTTGCCAATTGCCTGCCATAGTGATAATATTTATTGCTGTAGTGGGGATTTCCTATCAGAGATCTGAAGACAGACTTTTATACATTGTTTCTCCTAGGTAACCTATTCAAATCAGCAGAAGAGATCTGATAGTAAGGGAAAAATAATCAAAAGATATATGTTTTTGATCTTCGGGTTTATTTGAACTTCATTTTTTTTGTTTGGGTTTTCCTTCACATAACCGATTAAAAAAGTGAAGGAAGTTGGCTGATGTTCTGCTTCTCTATACAAAATTCATAACCATTTAATGATATTAAAATTAATGTATTTTGCTACTGACTTCTGAGGTATAACATTTCTTTTTGCATGCTACCAGAAAGCAGATATATAGAGTTTGCAGGAAATTAATTTCTTTTAAGTCGTTTGGAAATATATGTAAATACTCATCAAATCATAATTTGCTAACGTTTCTGCTTCTCTTTGCCTAAGACGGAAATAAACAGTGTTCCAAAGCACTGAGAATAACAGGATGGGATTAACATGTTGTGAACAAAATTCCCAGTTCCATGTCCCTGACTACTTGCAGAAACTATGCTCTCCTTGCAGTTGATTCCCTCCAAAAGTTGATCTGTCAGTCATCAGTTTTTCTTCTATGTACATTTCTTCTGTGTAAATTCACCTTCATGAGCAAATCAGATCTTCCTAATTACCCATTTTTACCTATTTTGGGAAACTATAGCCTGAGTTCCTTCTTCAACCATCGTCTGTTTCATTGGAGAGACCTGGACTTTTCTAATGAAGACCATGCCCCTGTTGCTTGTATTGTTTAGTGCTTACTGCCAGAGACAGGTCTGGATTTTGAACAGCTGCCCCTGCTTTTACAAAGGAAAGCATTGCCTTGCCTCCCAAGACATGCCAAATGCCTCACCCAGTGTGGCTACCTTAGCCTCCAGCACTAACATTGGTGTTTCTGTGCAAAGGGATGCAGCAGAGGCGGATGAAGGAGCAAGGCTACAAAGCACAGGGTGCCTGAGTACCAGCAGTGGGCTGAGGGGTGTGAGTGGCAGCAAAGGCGTGTGTGCAGGGAGGGGAGGCAACGACAAAACTGCTTTGCTAGCACTTAGCCCCTGGTTATAAAGCTGGAAAGAAGGATCAGAAACTGTCTGGTCTGACACAGATCTCATTGGCTGTCTATTCTTAAAAGTCAGGTGAATTTTTTCCTTTAAAAACAGTAGAATGTTCACCTTCCATATTCTCTGAACAACAGTATCCAAAGCCTCTTGTGCTACAGGTTTTCACATCCCTAAAAGTTCTGTATTTTATTTTCCAGCTAAAATCTCACAAGGGTGATTACTGGCAAACAGTGTGGTGTTTTTCTCACACTCTGTAAAATATATGGGGAACACAAGTTTACTTGACAGGGAATGCTGATCCAACTATAATTTTATAGTAACTTTTTTTTTGTCACCAATGTCTGATTACAAAAAAAACTAAAGACTTTGGACTATATATTCAGTCCTGGTCTGGCACATTCACTCATAGATAAAATATTAGAATTATTTACCTCTGTAGTTTTTCATGTCTACAATTTACACTTAAGTTTCCTAAGTTCCTAAATTCTGTAACACATTAATGTTTTCCTCATACTAAACAACCTCCAAACCAGAGACATTATGTTTCAATAAATTATTATTTTATTTTAAAACATTAATATATTGGTAAACAAGAATGGAAAAAAATACAGTTTCTAGCCATGTAGTTGGGAAAAAACAGGAAAAGATTGGAAACCAATATTTTTTTCATATACGATAATTACTAAAAGAACTATTTTCTTTAACTGTGTTCTTTTATTTTTAGTAGAATTACATCATCTCATCACATTATGTATAGTCTTCCTGCATGCAAAGGGCCAAAGATAATGTCAATTTGCTCCTTTCTAATTTCCTGGAACTGAGTAACTTGCCAATAAAGTGAAGCAGAAAATTAAATTAAAAGAATCTGATATTTTTTATGAAGTTTGAAAAGTGGTGAGCAAATAATCATGACATTTTAATACAGCAAAAAAGAAGACAAGGCAAAAAAGAGATATTTCTATCAGAGACAAAAACTTATGGCCAAATCTGCAATATGCTTATACTGGTGCACAACACTAGTAATTAAAAAGAAAAAAAAAGACAAGAAGAAAACATGCGAATTTCCCATAGATGGAAAAATCCAATCAGCTCTGATAGGGTGCAAAACTAACAAGTAGCCTGAGGTAGGGCTTTGCAACACATCTGCTGTAATCTTGAAACTCTCAGAACTCTACTTTTCACAGAAATGTTTTCCCAGCCTTCAGGGTAAATGCCAGAAAAGGACATGGCATTTTGACACCATGTCTTTCCAGAGGACTAGGTGGAATTCTAAAGAACCAGAGATTCTTAAAATGCTTGTCACACCAGACATTATTTGAAAACTAGAAATCCCTCAAAGAATATTGTGAGACAAAAGCAGTCCACTTTAGTACACTGCCTGAGACCTCCGAACAAGGAAAGACAGTACAACATTAAGGAGGGTGCTGTCTTTTATCAGACACCTGCGGTACTAGTCCTGTAACCTTGAAGAGTACAATCAAAAGGAACAATACATCAGTAGCCCTGTTGGCATCATGCATACTGTAAAGAGAGAGAGAGAAAAACTGGGAATTATTTTTTTCCCAGTAAAAGTTCTGCTGCTATCAGAACAACTGACGACAAGAAATGCTGACAAAGAACCAGTGTACTTCTTTTATACAATTTTCCTCCAGCAAGACTGAAACTCTATTGATTCCCAAAAGGTATAAAAGTATAGACCTGAATGGATAGAATGACCCAAAATGCTGGACACACTTTGTAGGTGGAAACTGAGTTTGTATGTTTCAGTGGTAGAATTTATTCCCAGAAAAAAAGTAAAAAAAGGCATCATCTGCAGCATGGGGCAATTGAGAACAATCTGAATGATGGAGAGAAGCATACACATAGCATGAATCACTGTTATTAGTAGTTTTCCCTATGGACAGTGGTACCAGATCAGATGAGAGGGTCTGTCAGTCAGCTTCAGTATCCTGTATAATGGTCAATGCCAGATGCGAGGGAGAGAAGACAGGACCAGAACAAGCATATAGTGATATTTCCTCAGTACAAGTGTTTCATTCGCCGACTCCTTGCTTTACTTCACTATCAGTCATACCAGCTACTTGGTTGTTCTTTCTTAGAATTGGTGTTCATTAATGCAGAAGTTCCTTTTTCTTCCTTGATAGATATATCTAAGAATATAAAGGAATTAGTAAAGAAAAAGTGTTCTCAGATGTGTTTTCAGTTCTAGAAAAATAAGCTTTTCTGAAAAGTCAGATAGCAGGTCTTTGCACTATGGATCCAGATTTTAGTGTAGGAAGGGCCCAGTATAGGTATCTGTGATACAAGAGGAATAATTCTCTCATCATTCTTTACAGCATGCTCTTTGCAACAACCTATTAAACCAATTTCAAACTTTTATCTGGAGCTGACTTGAGTCTTAGTTGGCCTAAGGATCAAAAACATATATGGATTGTTTAAAACCATCATTCCTCTCATTACATTGATTTCTGCAACACGGGTTTCTTGAATAGATCCTAGGAGTTAAAAATGACAGCAAATAATATTTTATTTATTAAAGTTATAACTTTTTGGCAAGAAGAATAATATCTTGATTCAGTTATCAACATTTAGCATTTAATTTTAAAATACACTTCCAGATGTGAGATTTGAACATTCCAAAATGTAAAAATAAATTTGGCTTTGGATGAAGATTAATTTATCATCTAGCAGGAAATCATCTGCTTTTCTTGGTGATTATGAAGTACATACGTATAAAACAATAAAACATTTGTTTTGAATGTTACACTGCCATCTAATGAAATAACTGTAAATTACATGAAAACCTTTCACAGTTTTGCCATCTGGTCTTGGAAGTAGGTGGTATAATACAAGATACAACTTCATTATTAATAACATTTTTAATAATAGGAAAACAGTACTTTAATTAATTAACTATTTGTTTAACAACAAAATTAATAGTTTTTAATATTATGAATAATGATTATAATTTTAAATAAGAATTAGCTGATGATATGGCAAGCAGCTGAAAAAACTCATTGTACAGATGATATTTAAATGAAACCGTGCACTAAGTAATTATAGTGAAGAAGGTTTTCTCTGAAGACATGAAAATAACCCCCCCAAATTAAATGAAATTTCATTTCACATGTCATAATAGATTTTTTCTTAGGTGTCATATAATCCTAAACAAAGTATTTACGGTGCCAGAGGTTTTTTTTTCACCACCTAGTGCAAGTTCCTAAATGGGTTTTGGGGATGAAGATACAAGGAGTAGAGGCCATGGGCTCTGTTTGCAGATATGCAGTGTAGTTCTTGAATGAACTTGAAAAGTCACTAAGGGAAAATCCTGCCCTACATCTGTCTGCATAAAAGTACTCAAGCACAGCAGCACTGCTATGTGGATGTGAAGCAGGATAAGGGGATCCCCTTAGGGTTCATAGCGCTTCATTTTCTGGGACTGTTGGAGGCCAGCTGGGATCCAGCCCTGTTTTGGTTTCCCCTGTACTAGTGACTCCAAAGGTCTTAGAGAGCTCCTAAGCAGCTTGGTGGCAGTGCATGGCTGAGTGTCTCAGCATGGAAAGACAGTGCATGAGTGTGCTCTGCACTGTGCTGTAGACTTATGACAAGAGGGCTTTCAGTATGAATTTGATTTCTAATTGTGAACTCATTTAAATATAACCCTACTCTTGGTCTGCTTGGCAACTCTGGCAATGCTAATTGGAAGTAACCTTGTCATGTCTGTGTAACAAACTCCATTGTGAAGAATACCTACAGATGTCAAACCACTATAGACAAATAAACAGCATTGCTGACATGGCTATTAATTCACTACCATGTGTTTTACTGAAGAGTATAACCATTAGTGTTTATTTTACAGTCTCAGTTGATAGTACGTTAACATGGCCAAATGCTAGTCGGCTAAGTCATAATAATAAAGATGTTGATTTTTCACCAGTGTTTCTTGGGTCATCCTGTAGCTGAAACTTGACATAAACAAAATGGTAAAAGTCAATACTCTAGCAAGTATTATAGTCTCACAAATTACCAAGTCTGAGATCTGGCTTTTCAGTGAATGTGTGCATCTTGCTGATTTTATGGAACATGAGGATCTCCACACAGGGAAGAGGGCTGTGTTACATTTCAATACATAACTTTATGGGACAGATGGAATTCACTCAGAGAGACCCATGACACTCAGGGACAGATTATTGAAAGTTTCAGACAGTAGAATCTATTAGAGTGTTCAAACCTTTACTCCAGCACTGTCATCACTTTTAAGCTCTGTTTAAAGCATCAGTCTACAATTTAGCTACTGCAAAATTTCAAATGGATATTAAAAGGATCGGTCAAAGGATGTGGCAAGTCAAAAGAAATTTTTGTTTGCAATTTCTTGGTTTCCACATAGATGTTTTCGATTAACTTTTGGATATAATTTTGTTTAGCAAGGGAGAAATTAATATTCTTTTCATACCAGGACTTGAAGCATCTTTGGTCAGATAATAAATATTAAAATGATGCATGTCCTTGCATCGGAGGTCTTGGCGCATGAAAATCACTTTTTGCTTTATCACTTTGAAAAATTCCAGGAGTTTCTATCAAATAAACCAAATACACTCAGGAAGAAAGGAGGGGTGAACTCACCATTTTAACAGCAGTGGTTAGATTTCTTAGACTCCCATACATGCTAATGTATTGCTTGATAATGGCTTCAAGCGCTCTAGTAAACTCAACTTTTTTGAGGGGGACTAACTGGAATTCCTGCTTTGTGTCTAAATGTGCCAGACTCTGCTCTGGATTTACCGTTCAGTGGCTTTGAACTCTGAACATTTAATTCCTTGACCACAGTGACAGGTCATATAAGTAGATGGTTTTGCTCTGCTATCCTTTAAAAGGAGTAAGATCTTGTAGCTCTTTAAAGTAATGTAACCTAGGAGGATGCTTTCTCAAATTTCCTTTTAATAAAGTCTCCTTTTTAATTAAGTTTGCAGACTCTAATTCTATGGACAAGAGACATGAAGTTGGGTATTTTACTGTGCCTAGCACAAGAATACAGAAATCTAGATCATGTGATAACAACTACATGTGTGTTCAGCCTCCGATTCCTCATCACTTTTCACAGAATCACAGAACATGCTAAGTTGGAAGGAACCCACAAGGATCATTGAGTCCAACTCTTAGCTTTTCACAGGAGTACCCCCAAGAGTTACAAGATGTGCCTGAGAATATCATGTGAATGTTTCTTGAACTCTGTCAGGCTTGGTGCTGTGACCACTTCCCTTGGGAGCCTGTTCCAGTGCCCAGCCATCCTCTGGGTGAAGAACCTTCTTCTAATATCCAACTAAAGTCTCCCCTGACACAACTCCAGGCCATTCCATCAGGTCCTGTCACTGGTCACTTCAAAGAGAAGAGATCAGTGCCCACCCCTCCTCTTCACAAGTTCAAGTCATTTATGAAGATGTTGAAAAGCACAGAGCCTAAAACGGAGCCCTGTGGAACCCCACTAGTGACAGGTCACCAGTCTGATGTTACCCCCTTCACTATTTCCCTCTGTGCTCAACCTATGAGCCAATTGTTCACCTACCACATGATATATTTACTTTTGAACACTCTTAAAGTCCTATTTAGAGACCTGTCATCCTCTGCTTTTCATTCAAACGCCGCCTTCTATGGAACAGTCAGCCTTTCTCAAATTACTATTGAGAATCCCTCTGTATTTAGGACTTCCTGTGAATTGCTTTCTGACCCATATGAAGCGATGACAATTCATCATCAGGCTATTAATTTCTTAATTTATTCCCCTTTAGGGTTTGGGCTTCAAAAATGGGTTACCTTAAATGATAACCAGCTCTTTATCTAATTGAAGCATCATATGAATAAATAAACATTTAAGAGCTCTTGCTGAGTAGTTTTGTAGATGTTTTTTCAAATGGAGGCAAAGATGAAAAAATATAAATAAGCTTCACATTAAAACAAAGTGTCATTCCTGGTATTAGATGTGATTACCTATTTTTAAACATGAAGAATTTCTGCTAATGCTTCCAACAAAATCACAGCTCCTACTGTTGCTTCATTGGTGTGATCGTTCTTTACTGTAACTGAGGTGTGGGGGAAATGCACAGTTTGCACAGCTAGGTGTACTTAAGTTGCCATTCATCTAGTCCACCCTTTCCACCTTGACTCTACTGACTGCTCTAAGCAGAACTATCTCCCATATGTAGTATCTCATGTTATAGATGACATGAGCACACAGTTACAGGTTTTGAATTTATTTAGAACTTTCTAAGCAATAATGGAAAACACTAGAAGATGTTTTCTACGTGGAATGGTGAAGGAAGCAGACAATGGCTCCCACTTAAAATGACATACCAGCTGCACTTGCTGCATAAGCTTGCACAGTTAAGCAAACTGCTTTTATCCTGTGTGGAATGTGATAAAGGTGACTGAGGACCTCATAAGGTGAACCTCATTTTTAGTATTTATTACGATAGAAGAAAAACTCTCAAATATTCTTCTTTTTGAGGGACTGGAGAATAATATTATGTTAAAACTGCTGGAACATGGGCCCTTGTTCATTTGCTTGTGACATTAGGCATAAGCCCTCTGCACTTCAGCAAAAATACCCAGTGCTTATGGACTGCCAAAGCAGAACCAGTAGATATCCAGGCTCAGCTTTGCCTGGATGATCTTTAATCCTATTATTGAAGCCTCTGAAAAGCAGGGAGAATAATTCGACCACTCATGGTTTTTTGCAGCATGTGCCTGGTCAGATATAATGACATGATTATACAAACATTTTTCTAGACATAGAAAACAGTTCCGCAAAGCCTGTATGATTTTTTTCCCCATAAGTTTGTAGCCATAAATTATCCTTTTGAGTATTACTAAAAATCTGTCAGGCTAAACAGTCTTTTAATACAAATAAAATAATAAGTTGATACATTTTGACAAGAAGGCAGAATGTAGTCTCTGTTTAAAACTGTGCTTTTACATCTCTTTGATTGCATCATTCTATTAGAATCCTCTCCGATTTTAAGTAAGGAATTTGACAATGAAGAGGAAAGGGTTAAAAACTACACTATCAAGCAGGTGTGTTAGTTAGCTAAGGCTTTAGCTTACTTCTTGGCCCTCACACAGTGCAGGTGTTCACATCAGCATTTTCATCCTGTTTGATATCTAGGCTTTTGTGTTTGTCATCTGGGGACTTTTACACTAAATCTGTAGGAAAACCCCCCATTGCTTTGTTGTTTTGGCTGAATAGGATAAAACAGAATTTATTTCTCATTGGTCTTAAGTTTAAAAAGACTAGCACAGCTATGTCTGTCAATCTAAGAGGTGGAGGTTTTTTTTAACTTGAGAGTTTATGATATTGTAGATCATCTCCTACAAAACAACAGCCACTGAAAGGTAAAGAAAAGCAAGCTGACAATTAATGAAATCTGCAATTACTGATAAATAATCAGAAAAAAGTGTCAACCCCCCATTTTTTTAAATGTCTACACTGCATGTCAACTTATAAATCTGACTGATGTGCTGGCAAAATGAACAAAATTTCTGCTTTATGATAGAAAAAAATCACTTTTAATTGAATTATGTATGTGAATAAAGAATAAATAGTGAAAGATATAAAAAGCTCATGTCTTCATAGGCAGGTTTAAATCATTATGTTCCTTTAGATCAGTTGAGGTTGTGTGCCTTCATTGTCAACAGATTCTGCGAAGCAATTTCTTTCTAAGTAACTCTTAAGACATACAAATCCTACCATGCCTCTTTCTGCTCTAACTTCTGTAAAGTGATGAACAAAGTATAATAAGGCTTTCTAAATAATTATAAAACTAATTCAGCAACTATTTTAGTCCCTTCCAATTAAGAGTATGGAACTAATTTTGAATTGCTGGTCTACATACTGTTGTTGTTCATGACTGACTTTATTTTGCATGGAGACCATTCAGGGTAGAAACTTAAAGTTTAATACATATTCACTTTCCCTCAGGGACTTCCCTGAAATTGCTTGAACTACTCTGACAATTAGAATTGTTTAAAAGAAAATACAATCCCTTCAATTTGTTCCCAAACTAATTTCTACAAAAAAATTTTCTACTCTGTATTACAGTTATTGGCTTGGCGTTAAAAGGGTTTTCAGGAGAGTATCCTTGTATTCCTGGATGACATAGCAGGATGGAAATAGAGGAACTGGTTCACTTTGTCTCAGGCACTTCAAGTAAAAATGTCAGTCTGCCTTTGTGATAACTACAGAATCCTCTTTTTCTGAGTAAAAACTTTGACCTTAAACATACAACAATAACTTTTCAAAGTGTTAAGCAGTAAACACACTTACATTACATGTAAAATGTATATATATGTATATATATTATATTATATATACACACCTGTATTTTAGCAGCAAGAAGAGAATAGTGATGTTTTTGCTGCCAGTTATTCTATTCTTTAGAATGCAGGTACATTCCCCTTCTCGAATCTCAAGGAATGCTTGTAATAATACAGAACAGGGTTTGGAACTATTCCACACAACTGGTTTTGACTTCTTTTTAACTCATCAAATGCTGTTTGAAATGCATGGAAAGATAATGTACTGATGCTTTTAACAATAATAGACCAGAAATTTGTAGAGTCAGTATGTTTCTGAGCTGTTACTGCAAAACACAGGAAGATATTCTTATGCAAGGTCATGTTCTGTAATTTCCTTTCCATGTCACTGGTCTGAATTGAGAACTATGTCATACATCTTCCTGAAAATCTATAAAGGTATGCATTTGCTACTTGAAAAACTGTTTTATGGTCTTGACAAATCATCACACCAAAATTTACCATGTATTTGGAAGATTTTATCATCTGTGTCATAAGCCCAAAGCACTTAGAGGGGGTTAAACTTGACTTTCTGTCATTTTGTTGGGATGTTTACTGCATTATCTCATCATGCTAATACTTGGCTTGGACATGGAAAGAGAGGAAATTTTATTTATTTTTCAGGTCCCATGAATCTTACTGTAATTCTGTGTGTTTTCATAACACACTTCACATCTTAAGTGAAGATGCATTTTATCATCAGGTCAATGACATTGAAAGGATTACTCTTTAAAACAGAGAAATTATCTCAATACATCAGAGCCTGCCTAGAACTCATCCAGATGTCACTGGTACTTCATTATTCATTCTGGTAATGCTGACCAGCTGCCAGTTTAATGTCTGACATAGGAGTCCATTTGGGAATCCACCCTCTCCTCAGATAATCTGAGGTGAACAATTGTTCTATATTAGCAAAGTGGTTTATTGCCCTGTGAAACCTAAACTGAAAGTTGCAAATGTTGTGCTTTGAATCACTTTCATGTCTGAACACGACTGACACAGACTGACTTCATTAACTTTCAGTAAAGTACATCGGAAAAAAATTTAAGACAGTTCAGGTGCTGAAAGGGAAGTACTCTTTATTGTTAGAGTAGACCTTGTTTCTGTTTTGCTAGACATTAATATTTCTAGTTTCATTAGATTAATAATTAACTACTTAAAAGATTATTTTGGTAAAAACATTTCCAAAAATATTAACTACTTTTGATCATGAACACTTAGGAATACTTTCTGAAATGCTGAAGTAGAGAAACAACTAAGAAGGAAGGCAAATTCAGGATCGGAAAGTAGCAGAGAGTAAAACTTCTACAGTTTCTAAAGTGGTTTGAGGGTTTCTAATACAATTCTCAGTTTATTTGTACAGGAAAAAAATTAAAGTACATCAATAATAATTTTTAAACATTGTTTCTTCAAAAAGAAAATCTCAAAGAATGGGAAATGTTTCACTTAGGAAGACTCTCAGAGGTATTCAAATTTATGGTTATCATGCCCTAATCCTCAAAATCTACTTTCTTCCTTCCTTCCCATTTCCCCCAGCAATATCCTAAAATCAGTCATAAACTCTAAAATAACTTTATTCACAATCCATACAAATTCATCTCACAAATGCTGAGGAAAAACTATTAAAAAAAGAATATTAATGCTTTTATCTACTGTGCCTGAAAGTGAAGGTGGCTGCTGCAGTTTGTTCTCAGGATGGCAGTAAAATATATATCTTTTCAAAAAACGAGCAATATAATACTGTTTGTACAAGTACTCAAGATGATGCATAAACCCACTGTGAATAACTGCACATAAGACCTTCTCACCCCCTACCCACCTCTCATGCCCTTTGCATATACACATTGTACATCCCCACATCTTCAATATGTTATGTGATCTGGTAGATAGTAATCTAGCTTGAGGTTAGTAGTTTATCTTGAGGTTTTAGATATGAATTCACAGGTGGTTAATCTGGTTTTGATAAGCACTGCATTGAAGCTAAACTAATCAAGGGACAGTTGATGTGGCCAAATGTTTTTCCACATTATAGATTGCCTAAAAGTAAGATACTGAAATTCAAGCAAAAGAAGGTTCTGTTTAACAGAGCCAGTAGTAAGAACATACTATAAAGAAGTATTTGCCTTTATATATGTGTATTCCAAATGGGAAACCTCAGTTTCCTGGCTTTGCAAAAGAGAGTAACTATTCTTTTTTTGACAGCTGCCATCATGCTATGCAAATCAGTGAGATATTATTTAAGGCTACCAATCATGGAAGAGGAGTTAATTAATTAAAAGAAGGAAAGAAATTAAGAGGTGGAGGAAAGCTACACAAGAACTAAAGGTTTAACAAAGAGAAAACAAGTAGGATTTGTTTTAAAATTCCTCCAAAAAAATTATTTTGATCCTGCATGCTAAAGGAAAAATGTAACTGGTTTTCCCAAAGCCAAGACTGAGCTATGAGGACAGAGAATGAATATTCTGCCTTCCTGACAAGGTACTGGTTTTGTCATCATTGATACAAAACCTGTAACCTCCTAGATTATCTGCCTAAACCAAGTTTTACTTGGTGCAGGTGTACAAATATCATTCCAGTTTGTCCAAATAGCCAGAGAATGCAAATGAATTAGGGTTTATGTACTTAACGTTGCTGCAACATAACAAATATCCAACTTGACTTACAGTTGGAAGCACACAGGCATCATGATACCCTGTCCATGATAAAGTTCCTTAGGGGAAATACACACATTCACACTTTCTAAGGAATCAGTCTGAGAGACTGAACTCAAATGCTTCTGTGTCACAAGGTAGTAACGTTTCTGATTCAGCTGATCTAATCCTAAACCCAGACTCACATTTGCACTGAACTCCAGGGTTAAAACAGATGTTGGGTTGTCTGAATCAATAGGTGCCTCAGCAAGAAAGAAGGATAACTGGCTCAGGAAAAAATTCTTTACTGTGAGGGTGGTGAGGCAGTGAAACAAGCTGCTCAGAGAACTTGTGGATGCCCCATCCCTGGAAGTGTTCAAGGCCAGGTTGGATGCAGCTCTGAGCAACCTGGTCTAGTGAAAGGTATCCCTGCCCATGGCAGGAGGGTTGGAACTAGATGATCTTTAAGGTCCCTTCCAACCCAGGCCATTCTATCATTCTATGATTTTTAAAATGAAGGGTTAATCCCCTATAAATAGTAGTGTATCACTCATGTTATTGAAACAAGAAAGCTAGTCAAGGTGATAGGAACTATAAATAGTTTTAGACTTCATTAGAGAATACATATTCTATTTTTTCATATTTTCAACATGAATGAAGCTTAACTGTATTTTCAGAAGGAATTAATTTTTGATTAATTATGAATAAGCATTAATTATGAATTGAAGAATTATGAATTATGAATATTCATTAATGATGAAGTAGTGAAATAATGTTTTAATTAAGTTTTTGCAGAGTGAGGTGCAACATCTATCTTTTCTTGACATCAGTCAAATAACTGTGCTTGGATTTTCAGTATGTGTTTGTATTGTATCTTTTTTGCCCTGGTCAAAGAGCTACCTCAGTGCCAGTAATCAAGTGGTGCAGATGGATTAGGAAATAAAGTTTTCTCCAGATTTCCCTGTGTATATTCTGATATTCATGATAAAGATGGCAAAGTATTTGAAAGCTAAGAAAATGTTCAGAAAGTGTCTCTGGACTCTACTGGACTGAGAAGATAAAAGAGAAAATGGTAAGACAACACAGAGGTTGAAGAGGATTTGATAGAATTTCAGCTATTTAAGAATGCTAGTGAGCAGCAGGTTTCTCAGTCTGTTGTATTTTGCAATTCCTTCATCAAAAATGATGGAGAAACACATGCAATGTGTGATTTCAACATGAATCAAGCACTTCAGCTACATACAAATCGATCTGGTTTTGTAGAATAATATTATTTTGTCTTTTTAAATGCATAACTAAACAGGTTTTGCCTAAAATGCTAATATTAATTTCAATAATTAAAAAAAAAAATCCTTTGCTATCCTTCTATAAAATTCACAAATGCTTCATTCTAAAATGACATTTGAAAGAGTAGGTCTAAAATTTTAAAAGTCAGATAAAAAGAACAGACAGAAATGAACATTTCCCACTCAATCTTATTTCATCCTCATATGTGTTATGATATAATCTTTAATTACACAATCACACACCATTTTTCTCCCAGGAGACCTCTGGCTTATAGAGTGAGTAATAGTTATCCAACATTTCTTTTTATCTTGTTCCCTATGTGTTAGCCTCAGGTTTTATTTATGTTCCATCATCCAAAATCTCTTATCACATCAGCTAATTGCTTCATGGCTGCTCCTAGACCTGTCTTTATTTTTCCCTTGAAAGAGTATTATCAGTGTCCTATTTTAGCAGCCGTGGAACTGAAGCACAAAGAGATTAAGGCCAAATTTACTGTGTCCATTTTTGGGTGCCAAACATGAGCCAGGAAGAATGAGTCTTCTAAGAATACCTGGGTTTTTGAAAGCAATATGGACACAATCGCACTGCTAACTAACTTTATTTGCACTCTAGCACAAACATTAGATGTCTCATTAAGATTTTTCATTGGATATTTAACTGCATCATATGAAACTTCAATACATTTAACTTCATCAGTGCTGTTCCTTTTCCTGAAGTTCTACCGCTTTTAGTTCACACTTTCCAATAATTTTTGAAATAAATTCATTTTTTCTGATGTTCCTCCTCTGTATGCATCTTTCCCAGCATCCTGGCTCCTCTGCATCTTTCTGAACTCCAGATATTTCTGGTTTTTATAGCCTCTTCTGTGACTCCTGTATTTCCCCAACTCTGCAACTCCTTCCTCACTTTTCTCTTTCTGCAAACTTGCAAGCTGTCTCTCCACACTTGCCACTCTTCTGCATTCAAGACAGGTAGTTTCCTCTTCTTTTGCATTGTGTGGGAGCCAGCTGACAGGTACTTGAGTACAGGAGAAATGGACGTTTTGCTTTCAGCTCCAGGGTCCTATGTCACATAATTTAGCAATTAGCCAGAGCAATCATAAAGAAGTCCTATTACAGCCTTGCATCTGTGGGCAACAGTATATGCTCAGTACAGGTGGAATCATGGAAACCTTGACTGACCAGATCTAAGTGTAAGTCTTTGAAGGGCTTATAATTCAACCACTATAAAGGGAATTTTTCAGAGACGGAAAATAGTGCATGTTACATCAGGGACACTGCCTCGACAACTTTTGGATTTCTGCTCTTATGATACAAGCATGGAGATTTTTAGTGGAAGATTTTTTTAAGTGCCAAAATCTCATTCTCAAAAAAGGCTGTGCTGTTGCAGCTGAAGTCTTCCTGAAACAGTTCATGCTGAGAAAGACAAATGAAAGTCTAACAAAAGAAATAAAGTAGATTCAAATCCAAACCTAACAGTGAGCAATAACTCAGATGATAGCTTTATGACACTGACTATAAAAATAATAATTTTTTTCTATTTCATATGCTCAGTCCTGATTATAGCAACTAGTGCATTTTAACCAGCTATGGAAATTTGCAGACAACTAATTCAAGGAACTTTTTAAGAATAAAGTAAAAAAATGTTTCTAAGGCTATATTTTACTGAAATAATTTCTTAGATCCATAATAGAGTTATCTCAAACCAGCAATAATTTTATTATTATTATCATTACAATGAACTTTTTTTTTCTCATCTCATTGTTCTGATCATTATAAACTCTTCTGTCTGGCTTTGGCATTCAAAATCAAATTTGGCATCAAAATCTTTCTCCCTTCTTGCTATTACTTTTGACTCTGGTGTTCTTGTGTTTTTCTTTCCTCTCCTCCTGATTCTTTCTAGATCTTGGAAAGATATCTGGTATTTGGCCACTCTTGACCCCTCAATATACAGTAGTTATTATACGCTTCTCATGTGGCTATAAGTAATAGCTAAACAATAGTTTGCAAATGAGACTTTTTGTTGGAGTACTTATTCACACTGATTTACAGGTGCTAAGAGTATAATGCATTGTATTTTGGAGTAATAGATGCATATTTCCACGGTGTAAGCCTTCCTGGTTTTGGCTGTGCAAAAGGAGTTCACATTCAACATAAATCAAAGATAACATTTGGTCGAAAATAACCTTCCAGCAATAAATAAACTATCTGAAAATACCTGTAAAGAAATTGAGAATAACATGCTGACAAATTCTTTCTTTTGAGATAGATGATAAGATTCTTCTTATATTACAAGTCAATGATAAAAACAAATTGTATTGGATTAAAAAAAATAAACAACGCTCATTAACAGGCATTGTTTGAAGCATTTTGATATTGTCACTTAACTTTTTGTATAGGTGGAGAAGTATGCAGAGATGAGGGTGCAAGTAACACTTCCAAACAAGTAGAGGCACAAAGGAATTTGAGGTGATATCCCTAATGAAACCCAGAGCTGCAGCACTGTGAGAAAATTAAAGCTTGGGCCAAGAATCAAAGAGAAGCTCAAAATGCTTCAGAAGGCTTTTTATAGTCTAGGATCAAGGAGGTTTCAGCTTTTAGTGTAGAAAGGGCTAATAATGATCTGCTAATCTATGTGCAGCATTTATATTGTTTTCTTTGTAATTTTTAACAGTCTATCAAAGCCTCTAAGTAAGGGTTTGCATGTTGGGAATCAGATGTGGCTGTGGGTCCAGTGCATACAACACCATATTGGCTTATGTGATGTTCGGGAGGATGAGGAATGCTTTTAGGACTGTCTAAAGGTTAAATACTTTAAATGCTGCTACTCACTTCAGTCACATTGTGGGAACAGAGAGTAGACAGAGAGCAGAACAGAGGCACCTGGAGCATATTTGCCCTACAATAAGACTTCTGCAAGCAGCTGAACAGACACCAGATCTATAAAACTTGTTTTTCACTTTGTCCTAAACTTTTAAATAAAATTTGAAACCAGCAAGATGACGGAATTCAGAGAACTTTGAAATGTACTTTGAAATATTTTTTTATTTGTTCCTATCTGGTAAATAAAATTTTCTGGTTCTTACATTGTTTAAATCTTTTAATTAATTTTAGTCCAATAGATACTCTTTATGTCCTTAAATATGCAAATTCCTCTAAAGTAAGTTAAAATTTTGACCCAAATGAAATCAATATTTTTCTATTTATTTCTGTGTTACAGGGCTCTGCCTCCGGTTTTAAGTTTTTATAGAAATCCTCAAAGTTTTTAATTTTCTGAAGAATCTCTGCTGGTACAGTATAAACACTCAAATATCTGAAGGGAAATACAGAGGAAAAATCTGGGGGGGGGGGTATGGATAGTCATTTGGATTATGAATCAGTGGGATACATATAGGACCCAAATACAGTAAGTTTTCAGTGATAGCTTTTCAGTCCACCTATAGTAAGCATCCATGTTCTTATATTGTAAATTCTGAAGGTAGAGGCCTAATTTATTTAATTTTATGTTGTTAATTTCTAACTTGTGTTTTTCATGGTTGAGCACTTCAAATTATTCTTGGCACCCATTTTTTAATACGTGAAAAAATATCCTTGCTATTTCTTTGTGGCGCTTCAATGAGATTTACATATGTACAAAAAATGATAACATAAAAAGATTAAGATATCCTCCCATTTGTTTGTCAGCTCTCATTTTTACATAAATTATTTGCAAACCTAATATTGGTATGTATTTATGGATAGATACAATTGGGCGTCCTCTAATATCTTTCAAAGAAGTTTGAAACTGGGTTAGAGGTACAACAGATCTATGAATTTTCCCAAAGGCAGGTTACCAGGCAGAAGGTGGAAAGGCTATATTAATTCCTCTCCTAAAGAAAAAGAAAATGTAATCTATCCTGTTCATAGACATTAAAGAAGTCACATTGGAAGGGGGAAGGAGGGAACAAAGTTGAGGAGGGAGGAAGAGAAGTAGGAGGAGAATGAAAAGATAAGAGAGACTGTGAACATTTTGTTTTCTTGAGAATTAACTTCTTAGACACCAAAAAAATCCACTTGGGAGGGAATAACTTTGATCGAGGATGCTATTCTTTATTGTTTAAAAATGCAATATTCTTTTTTCAGACCATGAAATGGGATATGCTCTCTCCACGTGGCTTGTCTGCTTGCTCATAATGGTTGAGCTCACATTTATTTTCATTCATTTTACATGTCTATGGATCACGAAACACAAATTCACTGGAAGCATTCAGACAATTATATGGATTTCTAATGCCTTTCACACTTGTCATTTCAACTTAACCTGGCTTGTTAATTTTTTGCTTTCAGATTTTACAGCCATATTTAGAGACAGATTGTAGAACTCATCAAGTGAAATGTGGCCTCTGTTTAGGTCTATTGGAGATTACCACTGACTTCAAAGTAGGAATTTACCCATATTGTTCCCATTCACATTCTGGAATGTCATGTTTACTGGATGAAATACCATGTGTATTGGCTTTGATTTTCTATTCAAATCACAAATGGTAGGATATGTTCTGTTAGCCAAAGAATTCATCCAAGTAAAACCAAATAATCTGCTGCTGCTGAACTATTAGAAGAGATATTAAACCCAAACCTTTTATATTAGAAGAAATTAAACCATATAAACTATGGGTTTTTTTAATCAAAGCAATAATTTGTTTTTCTAGGCTAGCTACTTTCTAAATTTTGTTTTTGTAGAGCACTCATGTAAAAAGCCACCTAAATAATTTCATGTGTTTTGTGATAAATTAGGTTGGCATAATGAAAGTCCTTACCTTCAATTAATTAATTAAATGCTACCTAATAATTTTATGAATATTGATGTGATTTGCAGTGGGATACAGAGACTCTGTAGTGCTGTAACAAATTGGGACCAATTTCTTCTTGGCTTGATAGAGAAATATGATAGTGGTAGACGACCACCTATTACAAAACAGAACCTAAGCTTAGGTCTACACTTAGGTCCCAGCTGAAAACAGGACCAGAAGCAAAGATACCAAAGGAATAAAATTTCCAATAGGACTCTCTGGAGACAGAAGAAAAGCATGCTGTCATTGCTGACTTGAGAACAAATGAACACAAAATGATACTCCCCAAAGACTATTTGAAGTTGCCTAGGGTCTCCCATTTCCTATGGTCTGCAAAAATTTGAGGAAAGACAGACAGATTTAAAGATTGTCCTAAAATGTGTTTTCTATTAAGTGCTTTCCAAAGACTGTCTATTATACATATTGTTTAAGGCACTGAAAAGAAGTGGATGCCACATAGTGGGAAGTATGGGGAATTTCATCACATAAATAATGAGTCAAGGTAAGGGCAAGAAGGACATGAGCCATGGTCACTTTAGTGATGGTCTATTCCACTTGAAGCAATAAAAAAAGTCCCCTAAAATCCTTTTGAAAACTATAAAAGGAGAAAAAGAGAATCTCAGACTTGATTTATAACTGAAATTTAAACCTGCTGTATTCATGTACAAAACACCTCCTGTATTAGGATAATTAATTATCCTGAAGAAATTGAGAGAAGAAGGTGCTATCATGTCAAAGCAAGAGTAGGTGCTCAGTTTTCTACAGAAAAGACAAGCTGTCCATTTGATGTGGTGCTAGTTCTTTATTTCCACTGTAAGGAAGTGGTCAGCTAATTGTCCTGCTTTTTGTCAGCCAGCACGTTTTTGGTGCAAAAGTCTACATGTTAGGTAATAGTCTTGCAACAATCCTTAGTAGAGGACTATAGCTGGACAAGCAGTCTTTTTCACACATTGAAAGTGTTTGCTACATGAGTAGGAAATGCCACTTTGTGCTTGAGAGCTTAAAGTATTTAGTTGAAAGGATGAGTTTACAGGGCCTTGAAGCAAAGAAGCAGGAGCAGCTTGGATTTGGTACTGAAACTCCTCACGGTCCAAGGATACTCTAAAATCCAGCTCTTGTGGCAACAGCACAGAACTGCTGCAAGAAACTCAGTTTTACAGCCTCTGCCTCACCTTCCTCCTGTGCAGCACCCTTATTTCTGTCTCCTGCCACCTTCTCTACATATACTAAAGAGAACAGGCAACAGGCAGCGCACGTGGCCAAGTGCTTTAGGTTTTGGTTTCATCGGTTATAATACAAGAATAATTCCTGGGAGATCCGAGATAATCTCTGGTATTACTGTTACTGTGGGAAGGTAGACGCTCATACCTGATAAATAAAAGGGTGCATGAATATTATAGACTGATGATTAAAAGTAAAAATGGCTTAAACTTGACATGGAGGATTTTCCCCTCAGCACATAAAAGAAATTACATAAAAGACTATAAAATACAGTATTGCACACAGTTATTTAATGTTTAGGGGAAAAAAACCCCACCATACCCCGAAAAAAAAATTGCACTCTACCCTCTGGTTGCATTGGATAAGCACTGATAGCTTTCCCAATTATTTTTTGCTTTTATCTGTTTAATAAATTCCAGTTTGTATTTGGTTCCTTCTTCCCATCTCTGCACACACCAATATTATTGACAATGCTCATCCAGAAGAAAGAGATTCTAACCTGAAATTAATAATTTTTGTTTGATTCTCTATGTTCCCTGTTTAACGTCTCATTCTTTAAACACATTCAATAGCCAAGAAATCAAATTTAGATATAAATTCCCTCTCTAGTAGCAGAATTCTTTAAAAGGTCCTAATAGGACTAGGTTCTGACCATTTTAGTCAGTAAAAATGAAATAAATTTAAAATGAAGTCATAGCTTAAAGAAGTGAGAAGTAGAAATTACCAGTTAAATACAAGGATATGGTTTTGTACTGTGTTGACATGACTCGTGTTCAACTGCTTCTTCTTTCCTGTTGCACAAAGAATAACGTCATGAAAGCAAAAACACAGAGGAATGATATTTAGCCAAGATACCATCATAACACTAGTTACAATAGATGAGCTATAATTTATTTCTTAAAAATGTATCTTTTTAAAGGAAACCTACTTCTTCTTTAATAATTCCAAGATCAACCATATTTTCCCTCAAAATAAGGATTAATGTACTGATTTCTTCCTTGTAAAACACATTTTTCAAAAAGCTTTTATTGTAAGATGTCAAGAGGTGTACCATAAGATTTATTGGCATTGTTTTTTATGATGAATCATTTTTTAACATATGTTTTACAAGATTTTAATTAAATGAGTAAGAAATTATTCTCTGAAGATATATTTTGCACTGCAAGACATGATAGTAGTATGTGTTTGTTTTACTGCAGTAGAACTCAGTCTCTGCTAGGGTTATACTGTGTGCTGCTCTCAGATCATCCCAACATAAAAATTGGTAGCTCTCTGTAATGACAGGTGAAATTCTTTTCTTATCTCAATTTCACAGAACAATTACAGTTTTTCACATTGAGCATTCAGGCTCATAGAAATAGGATGTTCTACTGTATGCTCTGAAAAACTACTACTGTCTATTAAACTACACGTTTAATAAATATATTGTCCCTTTGAGCCTCGGAGGCCAAATTCTTAGGGGACAGATGCATTGTGCTCCAAATTTGTCTGAAAAAAGTCCCCTCTCCATTCTTGCCATGCAATGGTCTATTGAGTAGCAATCAGGAATTGTGTAAATGTATCAGTTTTAGGGCAAACTTTGTCATCATCCTGAGAAAAGAATTGTGTCAGATCCATAAATGTACTTAGGAATATAACTGCTTTTGGAAATGGTAGGAACTAGGTACCTTTGGTACCTTTACCTGTTAAGGTATATTTATATGTTTTATTAATATTAATAACATTGTTGATCTTGGCTGGCTGTGGATTTGGATTTGGATTTTTTTTTATTAAAGAGACACTGCAGCAGATGGGAATGTTCTTGACACAGTAAGGAATCTCCTGCCTTTTGTAAGAAGATGTTTACATAGTCTTTAATAATATAGTGACAATGAATACTGCAAATAGTGGTGCAAATGGCAGGATACAGGATTTCCTGAGCTAGTCAGCTAGTGGATAAGTATGGCCAACATTGCAGTTGTTTTCTCCTCTACTTCTGACAATTGAAAAAATTGATTTTCAAGTTTGAGGTATTGAATTATTATATTATTTTTGCCACTTTTTTTCTTCTGGGAGAAGGATAATAAAGGTTTTTTCTAGTGTCATAGTGAAAACTTCAGAGACATTAATCATGTAAAAAGCCAGGCAGGCCATGGAAATGTTTTCTTCCTAAAACTTTTCCATTGAAACAGATGAATCAGTAAGTCCCATAATTGAAATAACTTCTTGCCCTCTAGAGAGAGGGTGATTCTTTCAGGTCAAAACAGGGGTTACTGGTAGGTCAGCTGAGCTAGCCATTACTGCAGCTATCTGCACAGTGTTTAGGCTTTAAGTAAACCAGAGATTTTATAATGTGGAACTGCTGGATCTTGGTTGACTTTCATTAAGAAAAAGACAGCTTATTAAGCCTGAAATCGTTGAGGAAAAACGTTAAACGCTGTCTCTAAACAGAAGTTGTATTATGTGAAGTAGAACTGGTTTTGGTACTTTTCTAGTTATAGTATAACAAATACTATTTAAAGACCAGGACCATTCAGAGCCATCATTTAACTACTTTTTTGACCCAGTCACTGTTGTTTTGTATTTCTATCCTATTTCACTTGATATTTTCATAGCATATTATATTCAAACCAGAGTTGCTTGTAAGGTATGAAATTAATTAATTGAAAGCACAAATATTTGTGTTATGAAAATAAATGGCCACTAAATTCAGAGTAAGATTGGTCGACTAGAACTTATATGGATGTTGTACAACCTAGTGTGAAAGCTCCTGGAAACCAAACACAACACTTTATTTTGTTGCATTTAAAAATTAATATATATTAATTCAATTAATATTTTTGGCACACCCTCCTTCAGTAAAATTATATGCATATAGTGCTATAATGGGAATTGGATTTTTTTATTTCTATTTTCAGGCTCAACTGTAAAAAAAGGCAATAAAATTATTTATTATATGTAACAGCTACAGTTCTGAAGTGTCTTCTACTAGAAATTAAGCAGATGTAAATTTTGAGAACTCAGTGCATTTTTTTTTAATGTAAAAAGTGTCACACCTTAATCTCAGATGAGACAGACACACTACCTGCTCTCTGAATTTCATGAATAAAAACACAGGTATGCTCCCATACAGGAGCTGCAGAATACTCTAAACTGTGCTTGACCTGGACATTTGGAGAAATGTAGCTCCAGGATAAACGACAGCATGCCCCGGCAGGTAAGTAAGGATTCAGCCTGGAAGAAAAATGTGGATCTGTGTGTTTGTTCTGAAGTTTAGCTTACCTCAGTGCTCAATACATTCCCAACCCAGCCACATCTATTCTCCAGTTACCATGTGTTTTGGTTAAAAAAGACTCTTTTCTGCTTCCCAAAGCTGGCTTTTCTATTTTGATGAGTTATCAGAAATCTATTTTATATAACAACTGTCAGCTTCAGTTGGGTTGAGCCGATGGCTTGTTTATTACATATCACAGAAAATACTGTCAAGGAAATACAAAAAAACAATAAATTATCAATAATACTATCAGGACCCTTGAAACACCCAATTTGGTTCCCTGCTATTTTATGGTTAAGCTGCAGAACTGCCTGTACCTTGTTAAGGAACCTGCTGCTCCTTGATGGGGAATGGCTTTCTGACTATTAACTTGCCCTCTCTTTTCTTAATCAGATAAAGTGGTCTGAAACACAGCCTTTTCCATTTCACAGATGTCTCTACTTTCTACTCTCAAGAGTTCTGCAGAGCACAGGGCCATTTTTCATGTTAAAAGAATAGAAACTTTGGCTGACTTGTGTTTATTGTCAACCATTCACAGAATAGACCCAAGGGAGAAGGAGGTAAAATATCTACAAAATTAATGTAAAAAATAACAGAAAAAAAAATCCTAATTCAAAAGTTTGTGAATAAAAAGAGAAAAGGCCTCTTAGTTAATTTCTGGTATTTCCACCTTTATCTCAGAAGTCACAGGAAATAATTCAGAAAAGGCTCAGTTTTATGCTTAGGGAAAGCTATGGTACACTTGCCCATTAAAATATCATGTCTCTTTTCTCTTGCCATTCTTGCCAATTACATCCTTGAAATTGGAGTAAACTTTCCTCACTCAGAAGAGCTAACATTTCTGCTGAAGTATATAAAAACAAATCTCTTAATCACAAGTTTAACAAAAAGGTGAATTCTCGGGAAACTATTGGGATGAATTACTTTCAGTAATGCAACTGCTACAAATCAGATTATGATATAAATTCTGTTCCAGAGAAATACCTCAGTTCTGGCTCTATGAAGTGAATAATAGTATTACAGTTAGAAATTGTGATTGTCATTGTAATTCTCATTCATGACTTCACTGATATAACATTTCATTTCTATTTCACAAGGTCATTTTTCCAGACACTGCCTCTTGTAGTCAAATCAGTATTTTCTATATACAGAAAGAATCAGTATTTTCTACATATACAAAGAATTCAAATGAGACATAAGGAAGAGTGCATATACTAGGTAGCATTACTAGACCTAAGTAACTTCGTCAAGCTTCTTGGATTTCACCCCAATTAAAAAAGATGAACAAAGAAAAAGAACCAAACCAGACACACAAAGCATAGAGCATTCTGTACCCTAAGTTTTTGCAGAGTAATTCACAAATTCTAACTGAACTCCTCCAGAACAGCATCTGGTTTTGTGCTACACTTTTACAACTATAATACAATTAAAATATTGCAATAGGAAAAGTCATAAAATTGCTTCATCATAATTTTGATGTCTATCTTTCTCTAATGGATTAAATTATTATTTTCTTTGGTGTAAGCAGTCAAATATGCGTGGAAGGGCGAATAGATATTCTTACATAGCACTCTCTAGAGCCAACACAGGGACCTCTATAGGCAAGGTCTGGTTTGTCTCTGTTATGTGCATCTGAAGGTCATTCAAGGATATTTCATCAGTTCAGTTATGATCCAGCTTTGTCCCATCTATATAAAGATTATATTGGGATTTTCAGTCCCTTGTTATATTCATAGACAAATATAAAAATTAGACATGAAACTTCATAGGATTAAAGGACCATTCTGACTGTACAAACAATGAATGTTGATTTGATTTGATAAGGTAGCCAATTCAATAGGGAAATTGAGAACTCTGAATGCTAGTATTCAGACAAAAAGTCACCTTACCTGTGAAGTTGTATTTTAGCATAAAATGTCACAGAAATATTCTCTCTCTCAAGATACAGTTTATAGTATGTGTGGGCTAAGAGTGATGTACTCCTCAGGATCTTTCAGTCAAAGTCCGGTACATTAGGGGATTTTTAAAATTCTTCTTATAATTTCACTGACCAAACCCAAACAAACTGGACAACAAAACCCTTGTTCTTAATTGACAAAAACCCTAAAGCTGCTATTAGTCATCAGAAAAGTACATATCATATTGGTTGACTTTTTGTAACTACACAGTTTTTGAACTGTTGT
This sequence comes from Oxyruncus cristatus, assembly GCA_013399855.1. NCBI lineage: Eukaryota > Metazoa > Chordata > Aves > Passeriformes > Cotingidae > Oxyruncus > Oxyruncus cristatus. The sequence goes on from VXAY01005680.1 coordinate 127,162, forward strand.
TCTTGCACCATGGGTAGCCATGAAATTAATTAGGAAAAACAAGCTTATATCTGTCAGAGAGCTTGTATTTTCCAACAGAAAAAATAGAGCATTACATTTCTCCCTCCCTGCTCCCCCAAAGTGGAAACAATGCATATTGAAAGGTGTATGTTAGGACTACTAGGTCTGATGTAACAAAGTGCTCTGTGTATATATATCAAATTACTGGAACAGAAGACTATGCAGCAATCTCATCTGGGTATCCAAACACCCAGTTACATGGAATTAGAGGACACCTGAAACATATATATATTCTTTAACCTGCATGATTAGTTTCCTCTCTCTTTAAAACTAGGTTATTCTGTTCCTCAGACTCATAACATATTGTATATTGAGGATTGGAAAGATCAGGAAAATTTTTGAGGATCTCAGATAAGATATGCTATACATTTGCAAACGAATATTAAAAAAAAATTAGGAAAGGTACTATAGTATTACTTTCAAAAATTAAACCCCAGTAATATATTCACAACAGCAGTATAAATTCCATGAATGTACTTGACGGAGTTGCTTTGACAGTTGATTTTTCTGAAGCTATAAAAAGACCCCAAATAGGCTTTTGTTGAATTTATCTCTGGTATAATTGCCCCGAAATTAGTGGTTTGTTTATAGATGTAGGGCCAGATTCCTTGTTGATCCAAAGCTTGTACAAATATTTTGAAGTCATTGGGACTGTTTGGATACAAATAGTTATATATGTAGTTTTTGCACAGGGCTGTCAGTGGTGACAGCCAGATACTGCTCATGAACTGTGAAAATGCTACACCTGCAGGACATATAGAAAATTGCAGAGCTTTTTAATGACAAGTAACTGACACCTTGTGAGAAGTCTCTCAGCAACTTCTAGAACTCCTCTTGAGTTAATGAGACCTTTGTAGTGATTGAACTCCTCATTTATATATTGTTTAGCCTACTTATTTAATAAAAATATTAACTGCAGCCATGAAACTCTTCTCCAAAAGAAAAAGAACCTTTTACCAGCCTCTGGTAAAAGGAAACTGGGTGGAACATACAGTATGAGATAGAGACAGTACAGATAATGCATATTTGAAGAGAAACGAAGTATAATTCTATTTTATTGTTCTGTTAAACATGGTATTTACTAAGTTTATGCATTTTCCAGTTTTAAAACTGAATGGTATGTCACTGATTTAATGCCACTTGCTGACCTTCAGAAACTATGGAATAAAATGAAGTATTTGACATCCCTTCAATATAAGTTTTCCCAAACTAAGTAAAAGACATGGAAAGTTGTAATAAGATCAGAAAAAATAATAATGATTAACAGAGTGATAAAGCAATGTTAAGTGAAAAAGTTGGTCTACTACATTATAAAAATTGACTTCAATATGCAACTGGATGACACACAGGGAGGGTTCAATACCAACTCCCCCATGGTTTGGCTGTAGAGGTAATCCCCACACTGTTTGTGTGTTTATTCATGGCCAGGGCTGTCATGCTGCACTTCTGAGGATTTCATCCTATGATTTGCACTTTCGTCTCATGAAAATTTTCTATTTAATTTGGTGAAGAAGCACATCTCCAGCCTCTCTGCCTGTGCCCTGCCTCCAGGTCCCCACAGCCCTGCCCAGCCCAGCCCAGCCCAGCCCAGCCATGGATCCTCATGAGTTGAGCCCAACTGTGGACCAACATCCCAGCCTGGCCTTGGTCAGCCCCATCTGAGCCCCAATGCCCAGGGCTGGGGCTACTCACAGCTGCCCTGCTGCTGTCTGGGCATCTGTCAGGTACTGCCCAGCCAGCTGGGTACCATGATGGGCCCAAGCTCCCTGTCTTTGAGGCAGCAGCTGCTGGTCCTGTGCCCTGGCAGCACCTGTGCAACTCAGTTGGATCCAGCTCCTTTGCAGCCATGAGAAGAAGAGCTGTGGGCAGGGCCTTCCTTCTGGGTTACTGGCACTGGTGTGGCCTCCAGCTCCCCAACTGGCTGCCTCTGCAGCTGGGAAAGTGCAGGGAGCTCCCTCCCTTAGCTTGCAAAACAGCTTCTAATCTGCCGTTATTAGAGAAATGATGGTCATTCAAGGGTGTGAAAATTGTATGTGAATATCAGTAGAATAACAGAGTACCATGAATAATTTTATTAACAAAGAAACTAAACGTAAGCCTTGTGACTTGGTTCATGATGTACAAATTCCTCTGAATGGGAATAACAGTTCTTACCTGACTTTTGTTGTATAAGACCTAGTAATTTCCTGGTGAAATGAAAGAGCTGCCCAGGAAACGGAATCAACCCAATTCATCTTCACTTATTTTTCTGTGAAAACTCAGTGGATTTTGGTAAGTGAAATAGAGAGGTAGATTTTTAAAAAATTGTATGTACCAATTTGCAAACCAAAGAAAATGAAGGGGAAGTTAAACATTACACATAAAAATCAGTGTTTTGAACAGAAGTAGGCAGGGAACGTGACTGAAAATGACCATGAGGTTTAGGAACAAGGAAAATGAAGAACAAACATCTTTGAAGGAGAATTAGATTTCATCTCTGACTCTAGACAATTAACTTTGGAGCCTCTTCTTCTATGTTTATGTTCATGACTGTTTCTCTGGGGTAGAAAAACAAAGTTGTAATGTAAAATCCATAAAAATACCATTAGCTGCTAAAAGAAGACACAGCTTTTCTTTTTATTGCTGCATTAACATTGCCATTTTTGTAGTACTTTCGACCATATGCGAATATTCTTTGCCAGTGCATTAAAGCTCAGGCTCACAAGGACAGGAGCATTATGTTCCACTGCCTTTTATGCAGCATCTAAATGAGAGGTCAGAACAAGTTGTTTGAACCAAGCTCAGTGGCGAACAGTGCTTTTGAAGCAGTATATTTGTAACTGCTCCCATGATGAGGCCTTCATTGTAAATACTAGTTTATAAATGTCTCAGTTTAATGCGACAGAAGTGTTTTGCTAAGGAGGATGAGTTTTGAGGAAGACCAAAACTCCTCCCTCTAAGCAATTGTAAATCCGAAATAAAGAGGTTCCAATTGAAAAAGTGTGGAGAAAGGAAAAATAATAGCCCTTTATTAAAGGATATATGTGTATTGGCAGAACAACAAAAGAACACAAAACAAAACCCCACCCAAACCCAAATCCTACACCCAAAAATCCCTTTCAATGAAAAGTAAACAACTCTGTTTGTGCTTTTGGTGCAATTCTAACCACAGTCAGCAGGGGACGCTGTTGCATCGCTGGTGGTCACCACATGGGGGCCCTTGGTGCGCTGGAGGAGCCGAAATGGAGCCCTTTCCTCCCCCTCACCGGGAAGGGGAAAAGGAGAAAGAAGGGTTCTTCCCAAAGGGGACTCACAGTGTCTGCGGCTGGCCATGTGACTTCCCCTTCCTTTGCCGATGTGCACAAAAACCGCTGCCAAAAACACGAGAGTGGAGGAGCGGAGAAAAAGGTGACCCCTTTCCCAAATAGTTCCTCTCTGATGAAGTCCAACAGGTCCGTGCTGGGGGCAGAAACAGGGCACAGGCAAACCGGTGCCAGAAAAAAAACCAACTGCCAGGTGGCCAGGCTGAAAACAAAGCAACCTCAGAGCTTTTCCAACCTACACCTTGTCTCAGTTCAGGCAACAATGAACTGTGCGTCCTTTCCCAGGAGAGGAAAAAAAAAAAAAA
>VXAY01005680.1:130880-183595 GCA_013399855.1 Oxyruncus cristatus
CCCTCCCCACAGACTTTCCAGGGCCATTAGCTTGGAATGTCAAATCTGTTGGCCAGTTCTTTGGTGTTAGTCAAATACCCAAGGCAAAACCAACCTGCCCATTCAACATCCCTCCCACATAGTCAGGCAGGGGGAAGGGAAAAATTCCCTGCTTAGTTTTTTTAGAACAAGGGAACCTATGACAATAAACTCCAGTCTGCAAACCAAAACTGGTAGAGATCAGAATGATCAGAGTAAATTCTCTGTAGTAGCAATAATCAATACAAACACAGCACCATACAGACTACTATGAAGAAAATGAACTTCATCCTAGCCAGACTAAGTACAGTCCTCAGCCAAGTCTCATGGGAAAATTCAGCCATAGAAGGGCTCAATTTTCTACAAAAATATTATTAAATCAGTCTAATGGGTTACTCTAGTTGGTTTCTGTGGTAGATTTACTGGAGATTAGAAAATTAAAGCAAGCCTTCTTTCTTTATTTTATTACTACAATAATAAAAGTGATGCTATTTTTTTTGGAGTGTTTGTGAGTGAAGTACACTTTTACAATTTTGCAAGAAGGCTTAGCATTTTCTTCATGACAAGTGTTACATTAGATAGAAGATGTAAGCTATATGTTTGGCTACCTTTTACCTAAAGCCATTTGACCTTTAACTCTCTGAGTATTTCTATGAAAAAAACAAACAAAAGGGGATGCATGTGTACAGTTACTGGTGAAGTTTTTGTGAAGCCAAACAGAGCCCAAAGATACTCAAGGATTTGAGACAACTTCCATCTCACAGAGATCAAAGAAGGATGGTTAGCGAGTTAGAAAACACAGCAGCTTAAGCTAAAGCCCTAGTAGTGCAAAACTGTTGAGATGCACAAAATTTACCTGCAAAGATTTGAAATGGAGGCAAATTACAAGTTGATAGGGGCTACAGAAAAAACTTCTCAACTTCAAAACTCTTCCACTGACAACTGTAAATCTTCAGCAGGTTTACGTATATTTCTCTTCAAAGGAAGGTGGTCTAAAATACTGGACTTAGCATTTCAGTAGTGTTTCCCTTTCTTGTAAGTTGCTTCTCATAGAAAAGTGTTTGGTCATACAAGAAGCAAATAAGATGAATGTTCAGTCCAGAAGATTGTACGTGAATTAAAATCCCAGTTTGATAGTAAAATGAATAAAAGAATCCAAGTGGTTAGCACATGTTGTGTCTTCTCTGTATTGAGTATGCCAATGTAGCTTTTCCTATGAAGACTTTCTCCTACGGGTCAAAGTACAGAGATTGATGCACACAGGTTCTGAATGTTCTTGAGCCTTTTAGCTTAGAAGACCAAAGTGTGTCACCTGAAGATTGCAAAATGCAGAATGATGTTCATGTGGCTGCGCAAGAGATGAAAGAAGTATGCTTTTGACCATGGGTCCATTCAGAAATATTTTCAAATTACAGATTTAGAGATAGAGCTAGAAGATGTGTTCAGGATACAAATAGCCAGCATTTCTCTCCTTTTTACTTCTTTCTTGGATTGACTTTTTTTCCTCTAAACTAAAGTAATACTAATTCCCTATTTTATTATAACTGAAAGCTTCTAAGGATTTAATAATAGCCTAATGGAGGTGGCATTCCTGCCTTACAATGCCCCTGTTTTCCTTGGCTTTAACTTTATAGACAAAAATCACAAATAAAGGCTAAAATTGTCACTGTCTCTCCAGAGTGGTTATTAACAGAATTAGATTACTATGAGGGCAGATGTTATAGAAATTAGGGTTTATGGCTCTTAATAAATATAAATAAGTATTTCAAAAATACTTTTCCTCAGTAGAGAGAAATCATTGTTGAAAAAAAAGCTGTACTTTGATTTAAAAATATGCATACTTTCTAGTAGAAATTAACATTCTGAAGTATTTAGCCTTGAACTTGGAATATTTGATAACCATCCTGTCAAATGTTTTTCAATGTCATGTTAGGCTACAAAGGTGAATCACGAAAGGATATTACTAGGTGAAGTACTTGCAAAACATAGAAGACGAGAGTTAAAAATTATGGAGAACAAAGGTAACAGTAAGGCTATTAAAATTCTGTCTTTCTAAATACTATCTTGAAATGACTGATGATATAAACACACTTTCTGAGTACTTAAAATCCCCATCACATCAAATCGAGTTTCAGTGTGAAGGGTGAAACAATAATCACAGTCCATAAAGGAAATGTGTTTAGGTGGTATGTGTAATGGAGCAAACTTAATGGCTGACTTGCTGCCCGATTCATGGCAACACTGTGTGTTGTAAAGAGGATCCATTCAATATGTTTGCATTTCTTGCTATCTATTTGCTTTTTAAAAGAAATACAAACCTGTGTCATTCAGATGCACAGATTGTCACAGAAGTAACTTTTTCAGTGCATTCAGCTAATGCAGAGAAATTGCTAAATAGCTGAATGTTTGCAGAGACATCATTGTCCTTTAATTGCTCCTGAGTGCCTGAGCTGGGAGGACTTGCAGTATTTAGTGGAAAAAATATGTTTATGTGGGAAATAAGTAAGCTTAAAAAGTATGCTGTTAAAATCAGAAAATTATTCTAGTACATACCCTAATTCTGGTTCTTTTGCCAAAAAGTGTTATTGAAGAGTACTAAGTGTCCTTGGAAGACTGTCTTTCATCAGTGTTTTAGTGGCAAATATATGCAGATTGGTATGTTATATATTTCTCATCTCGTTCCTGATGTACTTTATCTCATATTGAAAGCTGATATTTGCGTCCATATGAACAAAGTTAGTCACTTGTTGATAAATCAACCCTTTGCTAAAAAAGAGCTAAACTATTTTGGTGCTGTGCATGCAAACAGCAGTTTCTCTGATTACAAGTTAAATTTAAAGCAGTATCTCAATCCTCCCTCCAAAATATTAATGAAATAACTATTACCGAATGTACACTGCTGAAAAATAACTTCAGCATATCAAGAGATAGATTTGTTTGGAAATGTGTCTCTGTTTTACAAGTGTAAAGCATTGTATCTACTTCAGAGGAATTAACTGTTGAAAGACAAGACTAATGCAAAATATTAACAAAAAACAAAGAGTTACCCATTCTCAGTATCTGTGATAATAAACTCTGCTAATTTCCTGAACTTTACATCAGCTACTTTTCTGTGAATGTGTAGCATGCATTAAATTTCTGGGAATTATTAACACACCTTTATTATTAACACACCTTTCTTTCAGACATCACTGTTAACACTGCCGTACTTATTCAAAGACGTTACAAGCACTCTAAGACATTACAAGAGTAATACTTGTGGCCACCACTGGTTGAAGTACAAGCAGCTACAAAAACTTTTTTTCATTTGCCTCACAATTAATTCTGAAATTAATTATCTAAGCAAGTATAGAAAGATTAGGAAAGTTTTATTTGCATTTCTTTGCAGACTGAGAATGTAAGTTCATTGTACTGGTAACTTTTCACTAAAACCACCCTGATGTATCTCCAAATACAAATTAATTAACTGCTATCCTTCCAACAGGTGTCATTTTCTTATTGCTAGCTACATTTTTCCACTTCACTCTTTATAGCAGTTTCAGAGGTGTGTATCTGTGATATTTGCTGCCTGTATTAATATAAATCAATTTATTGGATGACTTAGTTTCGTTTGCTGACAGAAAGCCAGTTTTTTCAGTTGTTTATTCCAGTTGTTGATTTACCAGTTTATCCCATTTATCAGTTGTTGATTTCTATCAAGTCAGTTGAGCCGAGACGCTCTGCAGCCACACAGTCATTAATGCAAATGAGTGGGGCAGAGCACAAAAGGGGAGGTAGAAATGAGGAGCAGTGATGCCACTGGTGGCCATTAGAACGGATTTCACCTAGTCTGAAACTGACAGGCAAAATAACAGGAAAACAGATTGCTTCTCATACCTCACATCACAGACTTGATTTGTTCAGCAGTCTTCTGAGCATAGATTAAGTTTAATTCTAATCAGCAGACGAAAAATTCATTTTTCTACATCTTATTCACTAGACTTCTAGTGAAAATATCATGCTCCAGAGGTGACAGTTTAATGAATCTCCTTTTCACCTTGCAGATATGTAACAGTTGAATGTGAAGAGGAAAGACACTTCTTCCATTAGGAGCTGTATCATCCATTCAGACAGCAGATTACAAAAGAGACACTATCAGATAGGATTACTAAAAGCCTGTGCTTACTGGAATTTTCCTCCTAAATTCTATTAGTAGATGATTGTTATTTTGTGCAGCTGGAGGAGTATTTTTCTTCCACCCACCATTCCCATGTGTGACTGTGGCTGATCTTGCCAGCTCTGTATTTCCAGCTTTTTAATAAACCTTACAAAATTAATGATCTGAAATATGTAATGGGGCTATTAGTTAGAAGGGTTAGTTAATGCTAGTAATAAATGAGTTAAAAAATAAATCCATTAATTGATATAGAAAACCTTCTGAGAACCTGTAGGCCAGATGTAAAAAGTGAGTTAATCCAACCCTAAGCAGTTTGGAGGCTGGAATGAAACAAGAGCAGCCAAGGAAGAAAAATATGCTGCAGTTTGCATGGGTACTCAGTTTTTGGTAAAACAACAGGAAGAGAATGGGAAAACAACAGGAAGAGAATGGGAAAACAACAGGAAGAGGATGGGAAATAGTTAATCTGCAAGGAAAACCCTTGCACCTACAACTGCATGGTCAATATAGGGTAACACAGAAAGGTTCTTTATTGAGACTGTATCTTACTCGAATGTATCAGAGAAGATGCCGTAACAGAATTTGGGTAACTAGTGCTTTTCTAAGCATTTTCATCAGTGTAGCAAATGCAGAAACCACTTATTGCTTCTCAGAACTGTGAAAGCTTTATAAATTGTATCCATATTTGTTGGTTGTTATAGTTCTACACCTTTTTTGCTTTTTCCGGGTGAGCTTTTTCCACACCAAAAGCTGCTTGCTAGCAACAACTAAGATGCTCTTATTATGCGAGGCCAGGGCTTAACGACTGATTCATGGAAATGCTAAATAACCTCAGCACACCAGCTAAAGCGGTAAGGGAGAAACCACCCCCCACCCCCCTCCCGTAGCTACAGCTGCGGGAGAGAGAGCTGAGGTTTGTTTTTTTTTTTTCTCTTTCCCTGGGAGGGAGTGGGGGGGACTTGGCTTTTTGGCCGGATCTCGGGAGCATGCTGCGAGTTTTCGCCTCCGACGCCCTCTCGTCCTGCTTTGCCTGCGGCCCGGATACCCCTCGGAGCTGCCGAGGACCGGGGGAGCTCCGGTGCCTTCTCCAGTGCGACGGTCCCTGCGGTGCTTGTGGCAGGGGGCCGCACCCCACCTCTGCTGTCACGGAGACTGCCAGCATCCTGTGAGTTTCCCCGTTTTCCTGGGTGTCCCTGCTCTTCGCGGGACGGACTGACCCGCCCGTCCCCCCGCGGCCGAGGGCTGNCTACATTCATGTCAGCGAATGCTACTCTCGAGCACAAATCGAAGAGACAAGTCAGCGACAAAACTACTTCTAGACTGATTGCGGCAGAATGCTACCAAGACAACTCCATAGAAAACCCACTGAAGCAGGAGCAAAATTCAGGTCACTTCTTAGCAAAGCTCATCACTTATTATTATTATTATTATTATTACTATTTTTTTTTTTGGTGAAAATTGGGTTATGGGACTGGTGCTTGTTTGTTTGTTGTGTTGCCTACACACATATATATGTATTCTTTAGTAAAGAGCTGTTGTTTTTCACACCTCTCGACCGTAGACTCTTAATTTCGAAGGTGTAACTACTCAGGGGGAGGAGCTTGGCTTTTTTTACCCATATCCCGCCCTCCTAACAAAACATTTCTGTCTCCTTGAACCAAGACACTGGTAAATAAAGTTAATTGTCATAAATTCAGAAAGCGTCTTTCAAAGGCACGTTCATGATAACCACATTTTATAAGCTCTCTAGCTTGTCAGGATGAACATATAGTAAACAATAGTAAACATTACTAGCAGTAAACTCTAGACTAAACTATTTAATGACCTGTATCTACCTTCTGTTTCTCATGTGACTGAGGTCAAGATGAGTACACTGCTGTTCTGAACTGATAGCATTACACACCATGCCTTGTACCAAGCATCCTCCTCTACAAAATAGGCAAAGCAGTGATGAATGGGTACTTATGCTCAGCCTGCAGCTAAGAAATACATGTAATAATCTTTAAGAACTCCTCACCACATCCTCTGAATACAGAAAGAGCTCAATGTTCTATTCAGAATACATTCCATTAAACATGATTTATTTCACCCTTTTTAGTATTGATAGTTTATATTTAACCAAAACTTACTTCACAAGTGCTTTTGCATGCTGTGCCCTTTAATCCAGAACATACACACCTTCATGGGTGGAGCTCAGATGGGTGTAAATGAGATAAGGAGCTTTATACTGGGTGTATGGCTTATTTGTGCACTTTGTGCTCTTTCAGCTTTCCTTCCCGTAGAGTTGGAGCTGTCCTTAGCCTTTTGAGAGCTGTGTATCAGGTTGACACAGCAATCCCATGGCAATGCATGTGCAATGAGTCCTGAGGTCAGGTAAGATTTTGAGGTGGGTGTGCATAGATCTCTGCTTTATAAAGAATTCCTGATTTTTAAAAGAGTTTTCTTTAGAAGGGCCAGTTTTAGGTAAAATGAGAGCAAAAATAGGTTATTCTTTTAGTAGAAAGGGATAAACAGATAGAATAGAAATAAAGGCACTTTATCCTTAACTCTCTTCCTGCATTTTCAACAGCTGACGGGTTTTTGCTTCAGCCAATTTGGTGGGGTTTTCAGTTTCCTCAGATGTTGTGCAACACTTTTTGCTGCCCAGCAAGTACACTTGATCTAGTAAAGCCTATTTGTTGTCTACATCTCTCACACTATTCCTGTACTAACAAGCAGCAAAGCAGAATATAAACAATTCTGAAAAGAAAAGTAATTGTTTTCGAGCACCCAGAATCCATGTTGTGCATGTTTTGGATGTCTGATTTCAGGCTAGGTCTATTCAGGTCTCCTGGTCTTCATGCCAATTGGTTGTTGAAGCACCATGACCCAAGTTTATGTTGACATTAGCAAAGTGCACATATCCTAGTTTAGTTTCATCTAAAGGGATCCATTTTGTGTGGTCTCAGACAATTCTGTGGTGCAAATAAAAACCTGTTAACTGAGGAAAATTAGGAGATGTGCTCTGAAAGGGCATTTCTAATCCAAGCAAATATACCAATACAGACTCACTGTTTGTGAGTTACAGGTTCTCACCTCCTTGATTTAACTCTCATTTTTTCACCTACTATACCCATGGTTTGACATTTTTTCTCCCTTGAGAATGAAAAAAGTTTCTCTTTAGAGAAATCTCTGTCTTTTTCCAAAGGGTTCTGTCTGCCTAGTGAAATCCTGTAGAAAGCTGAACATATATCTGAGAGTATTTCATAGAACCTTCTGAGTTGAAGGGACCCCAAAGATCATTAACTCCAACTCTTAAGTGAATGGCGCGTATGGGGATCAACCCACGACCTTGGTGTTTATAACACCATAATAATCAACTAAGCTTATCTGAGGTTATTATTCATGTGTATATATATATATGTATTATTATTTCTTCCACAGCCCATGTGAATTGGAGGTGATGAGAAAGCCCCTTCCTCTAATGGGATGGACTAAAGTATATGAAATAGGCAAAATAATTCTGAAGGCCTTTTCTCTAGCAGTTCAGGTGGGTCAGGCCAAGGGAATCCCTCAGGGTGGGGGCTTCTCATTGGCTAGAATAAAGAAAAGCAGATGAATCGTGTTTTTGAAATGTCTGGAAATAACCTGAATGATGTGGTTGAAATAAACGAACTATAGAGATACCTCAAGTAAAATAAAACCATTCCATTTACTGTTATGTTTGTAAAGAGACTAGATATGGCTTAGACACTTTGTGACATTTAAAAATATTTCAAAATCTTTATCACGTGTTTCAAGATCTTAAATATGAAGCTGCATTTTTTTCTTCACCTGTACAAGGGAAGTTTCATTCAGTGAAAAATCTTTCATAAAGGAAAGAAAAAACCCAACTTTAAGCCAGTTTGGAGAGAAGCTCGTTGTATTGCCTTATACATTTTGTTCTGGGCACCTGAGCAGGGAACAATGCACCACTTTTCAGTAGAACAAAAGATTCCTTCATTGCCCAAATGCTGGGAAAGATGACAGCTGCAAAACTGGAGCCTCAGAGGACAGGTAGCTTGCATGAGTCCTAATAGGAAATGGACTATTCATGCAGACTTTAATGTCTAACCCTATCTACTTCCAGCTGAAGTAAGATTAGCCTCCTTTAGAAACATCTACATGTTTTCCTAGATGTAATATAACCCTAGATGACTTTACTTGTGAGAAATCTGATGCAAAATTAGAGATAACAATGTGTCATACATTGGTGTGTATTAGAAAGCTTTTAAACTTTAAATATCCTAAAATATAAATTATAATTCCCTTTAGAGGTGAATTTGTGCTCTTTCAACTCAAGTATCTTCAACTTCAAGACTATCTCAAGTAAATTCTATTTAGCAAAAGGTATTAATAATATGTCAGTACAACTTAATTTCTTAGTTGTTGACCCTATATAACTTAAAAGTAAGACCTAGAATAAATGTTATTTATGTGCTTTCGTGTTAAATAGAAGCTAGTAATTTAATTTTTTTTGTCAGAAAAATATTATTAGGCTGTAGCTCTGTTTCAGACTTCCTCACTGTTGTAGTGGTAGAAAGTGACATAAAGGGATGGTAAATGACAACTAGGCACTAAATTGCAAATACTAGGAGTGTTTAAAGGCAAGGGTCAGACTTTTGCACTCATCATTCACTACAGATGTAAGCAGGTTTGCCATTGTTTTGCTTTCACTATGTCCACGAGACCTGCAAATATGGTAACTATAATAATTGAGAAAAAAAATACTGAGGGCTATTCCTGCTCAGTTTCATAATTTTTTTCTCAGGACTTTAATTTTTGTAATTTGAAGCTGAAGTTTGAACCTGTTGGAAGGTTTTTCAGGAAGATGCATAGCAACTGATTATTCCAGATTCTGTAAATTCTTAACAATTTCTGTTAAGGCAGTGGTTTTATGCTAGATTTAAGGATTTAACTATAAATTGGTTATGCCTTCTCATTAAAAGCCTTTTCTGTACTGGTTAGACCTGAAGAGATTTAGAAATTGGGTCCACAAATTTGAATTCCTTTTTCATATTTTCTAACATATACACACAGAGATTTTTGTGAGAGTTGACTATAATATTCACAATATCCCTGCCCAATAGTTCAAAAGAAGTTCAGATGAACTGCCATACTCACCTTCTCAGTTCCTGCCTGTTGGTGTGCACACATTTTTATACACACAATTTCACTTCGGACTGTAATTGTTGCAAAGGTAGTTGTTTTCACGTGTACAAATAGGTGAAAAATGGAAGAGCTATTGATTTTGCAGCTGTCATCATGGACTTAGGCTTGCTGTGTATGAGCAGTGTTGCAACACCTTATGAAAGGGGCTTAAACCAGAGGCGAAGGAGAGACTGGACAGAGGAGAAGAAGTATTTCCACAGCCCCAAAGACAGGCAAAAGTAAATATATACAATTTACATGAATTACAGCAGTGTTCTCCAAATTCAAAACATCTGAACCCATCTTATTCCCACCTCCTCTCACTGTACTATATTTTCTGATGGAACAATGATGTAGACTGATGTAAAAACGATAATGGATGAACAGTGTGATGGTAGGAAACATCAGCTTGGAGGCTTTTTTGTAGGGAGTAAGTAGAGTTACAATGAAATAAAATAAATGTTGAAAAATTAATGTGGAATGGAGGAAAATAGAGTAGGGTCAACAAGGATTAAAAGGTGTGCAGAGAAGTTGAAAATAAGAGGCTGTTAAAGGGGGAGAGTTCAAATAGTTATTTAAAGTTCAGTTCAAAATGCACGTAGTCCTCTGACTGTCATGTACACCCAGTTAAGCTGTTCCTGTTCATGCTGTTATTCTATTAAACAGACTGAGTCTCCATGGTCTGACATGATTTTTGTTTTTACTGTAAGCTGTTTCCTCAGTTATGAGTGACAGAGGAGTTTTATCTGCAGACGCTGAAGATTAAAAGGGGCGAAGTGTTGACAGGCTTCTCTGTGTGTGGTCCTCTTGCTTTGGCATTCTATTGATCTGTTTGGCTATTTGATCTGACAGGGCATGATGCAAAAATTGTCTATTTTCTAGGCTGTTAAAGTGCTAGTAGACCTGTGCCTTAAGGGACATTACTACCAAAGTCAGTATTCTGTTGTTATGAGTGTAGGAAGATTGAAGGAATGGCCAGATGGCTTTGCATGGTCACTGAATTATAGCATGAAGTTCTTGAAAGTTGTGTTTGTGGTTTTTATAAAAAAAGGGGAAGGAGTGAAAGCTGCCAAAGACTAAAAGACTTTCTTCTAGATGTGTTTTTGTAGTAACGTTACGCTCTGGTACAGTGGTTCTTCAGACCTTAACCTTTCTTTTTTAATTCATTATCTGTCTCATAAGAAGCTGTAAATCTTGTTATGATCTTAAAATTATCATTGTCTTCTGCATGTAGACCCAGACCAGAAATACAGTTGTGGTCTAGTGAAAGAGAAAGAATGTACTTCCATAAAACTTAATGCTTCATAGAACTGGTCTGTAACTTTTTCTTTTATGTGCAAAACTGATAACTTCTTTATGAAAAATGATGCCATAAACACCTATGAGAACTGCAATATTGCATGGAAGTAAAAAAGAGTCTGAAGAAAGTAAGGCCTTTTAAGGTAATTTCAGCAATTTCCTAATTCTGCTATTTATTAATAGATCTTTTAATCCTATGTCACTACTTACCAGCAATGTTTCATGTGCAGGGACAAAAAGGACAAAAAACGCACTAGTATTTCTCTTATTATCTTCTTTTAATAGGGAGTGGATAGCATGAGAAGGTATCCTCTTGACAGTTTCCTACTTGTTGAATGGTATAGGTGGTGGAATGAAGAAAGTCAAAGAGCATTCTTGGTCTCTAACAGCATATAATAGTAAGCTTTTGACTTAAGGACGGTTGATATGGAAGGCTAAGGCATCTATCTTCTCTAGTAAAAGTGCTTATCTTATCCACTTTCCCCCCAAAACCAAGATCTTAGGTCAGCTTAGATGCCAATCTAATGATTCCAAATTTTAAGTCAAACCAAATATCACATGATATTAAATATTCTACTATTAAAAAAACCCCAAAACCAAAACCAACCAACCAAACAAAAAAACCCAACTCAAGACCAAAAAAACCCTCAGGATTATTTGTTCTAATATTTATTATTGTGGGTTGGAAGCAACCTTAAAGATGATCTAATGCCAAAACCCCTGCCATGGGTGGGGGCACCTTTCAGTAGATCAGGTCACTCAGAGCTCTATCCAGCCTAGATATAGCCTCTCTCAATAATTATCCCAAAAATGTTTACTAAACTGAAGCTTTGAAATGGACCTGTTTTACATCAGACCGTTTCTCTGAAGCCTCCATCTGAGTACGCCCTTAAATCAGTAGTATTGTTTGCATATGAATTTTGAAAAGTTCATCCTCTAAATTGCCAGAAGTTAATGGGCTAGGTTTAATGGCTAAGAAAGAGAATCCCAAGGAGATTGTCTCCCAGAGACAATTCTTGACTGTCATGAAGTTAATACTTTTTTCCCGATTGAGTTCAGTGCTATCAAAATGAAATACTGTAGGACTTAAATCTGATAAGGACACTAGGTTTTAAGTGGGGTATTTCTTTTTCTCTGCTTTTCAACTTTGCAAAATACATTATTCATATTATGGAAAATCTGATATCCTGGGAATTTTACTGTCCAGTAGACTAGATAGGTCACTGCTTGCCTTGAGAATGGAAGTGATAACAATTGAAGGCAATGTCCTGTGAGTCAGTGGCTTGGTCACAGCTGTCATTACCACTTCACTGGGGCAAGGAGGAGCCTTGTTACCTCAGGAGAAGTCTGTCATTCCTCTGGGAACCCTGGGGCTTGGAAGAAGGAGGACCTGTCAGGGCAGGGTTGGAGCCCATTGCTTAGGATATTGTGATCATCCTGTATTTTCAGATCTGCACAGTGTCTGTTCTTGTGGTCTTTGTCATGATAAATGTATTTCATGTAATCTAATGTAGTTTTTAGCAAAAGTCCATTAATTATTTCTGTTACAAGCTTCTTAACAAAATTACTTCTTTACAATAGCTCTTTCAATACTGGAATAAGCAGTCTACTGGGAAGGCATGACTTTCTTGTAAGTTTTCTAAGAGGTTTCTTTCAGTCATGGATTATTCTGTATTTCCATAACATGTAATTACTTTATGGAGGAAAGAAAAGAGGAACACTGGTCTTGCATTATGTCCAGTTTCACACATAAGCATGTGATCATCATCACATAGAACTTTTATCTTTCAGTTTATACAATCAGGAGTGTAAGGATTACACAGAGTGTATCATGTACATTATACTACTTCCTGACAGTCTAAAATATCACAGAGCACAATAGTAGTACCTCCCTTGGAATGACTGCTGACTTTCTTTTGTCAGACCCATGAAGATAAATCACATAAGCTTCTTAAAATTGGAATAATAATCTTGGGTGATTAAAACAGCTGATGAAAGCTGATGATGTGGCTTGTTGCCACATGCTGATTTCCTGTCATTCCAGGTAATGTTGTTTGACCAGTTACTGGCAAAGTTTCCTTTTCAGGACCTTGCTTTTGCTGATTCTTTGAAATAACAAGCCTCAAAGCTTCCAATTTAGTGAATCTATTAGATATATTCAATCTCTTTTTAGCTGTTAATACTTCCCTGAAATGTTAAATTTAGCTTTAGATTGAACAGAATGCCATTTTGTTGCAGTGTTCTCAAAGACAAAGTAATTCTCTCAAAGGTTTAAAGCCAGAACCTCAGAGTAAACTGTCAAGTTCCTTGTCTGTGGTGAAGCCCTACAGAATTATCAGTCTCATTCTTATATCTACAGCATTATTATACCTTGTAAGTAGAAGAACAGAAATTAGTATTGATGTTAGTGTTGCCTGGTTAACATTGGTGAGCGGTAAAAAACACATGTATTCTTTGTGAGTGGATTTAGTATTATGATTAGGCTCATGGATTTAACTATATATGTTATAACAAATCTGGAAAATTTACATCTGTTTCAGGAAAAATAGGGAAAAACAGAGGTTTTGAAATGAAATATGAATTAGAACATTTTTGGAGTAGCCCTTGTCCTACTTAGTTTGGTGTGTCTTCATTTTACCTTGTATCCCGCATTCTTAACTGTCAAGTGTAGTTTTGTTTGACCAAAAAAACCAGTAGTTGTAACAGCTAAGGCATAAAAAGCCTGGAGGGGGCGGGGGGAGAAGGGGGCAGAAGGATGATTTTTGACTAGCTTTTAGGATTTTAAAATAAATGAAATCATAATTCTGTTAAAGTAATACTTCATTTAATAGTTTTTGTATTCAGGCTGTCTCTCTCGGAAGGAGTTGAAAATATTGAGCTTTATATAAGGTCACAGTTCCAGGATGGTATCTTTAGATTACTACAGATAGATTTTATAGTAGATAAATGAAGCAATTCACAGTTCTCTAAATTTTTTTCCTACTCTCTTTGTATATGCAGTGAATGTGCATCTGCCTTCACTGGGCTCGTGTTTATTATTCTTTTTGCTTGTCAAGGCAGATTTTGTAGGTGTAGAATTAAAAATCTTTGGTTTGTGGGCCTTAGTCTCCCAATTCCCTAATATGACTAGTTTTCTGATGCTAGGGTAATTTCTTGAAGTTTTTTTTCTACTAGTGCATCCTGATAAACAATATTTGGACTTCAGCTCTAAGGCGTATGAGGTTTCTTCTCTGTATTTGAAGCTACAGTTAAATTAATTTTATTTTATAGAGAGAGAATTCAGTAGTCAATATAGCACTCATCCTGTAATATGAAGCAGTACTTGTCATACTGTGACTCATTTTAACACAATTTCAAAGCTTTTACTGCTTATTTTTCTTCAGAAGTACCGCTAGAATTTTGAAAAGCAAACAGACCTTCCAGGATTTATTTTGAATCCTTCTGAGATGAGCGTATTTATTCAATCAATGTGTAAATTTGTATTATTCCCCATCTGAGCCACAATTCCTCAAGTGTGGTGGCAAATTTATACGTGCCTGCAGTGAAATTATACTGGTGCAC
Organism: Oxyruncus cristatus; assembly: GCA_013399855.1. NCBI lineage: Eukaryota > Metazoa > Chordata > Aves > Passeriformes > Cotingidae > Oxyruncus > Oxyruncus cristatus. Next base: position 145,084 of record VXAY01005680.1, read on the forward strand.
TTGTTTCACACTATGTAGTGCTACAGTGGTAACACCTCTTCTAAAATATAATAAGTGTACTATCTATCAGCCTTAATATATTTTTAATGATATTTACCTACTTTTAAAGAATACGCAAATCTTGAGTTTTGGATGGTTTTGTTCTGTTTGCACAAGTAGCAGCCGCTCTCTGGGGCAGATTCTTTTTTGTCCTGAACTTCATTATCACTTGTACTGAAGCAAAGGGAATGATAATGCTAAAATTTCCTCGATAATGCTGACACTAATAAATTTAACTAGAATTTATTTAACTAGAATTTTCTATTGGAGATTTGAACCCTTCAGGCTTGTGCCTATTACACTGTGTTCTTTACTGACTAAGTAATCCACAGTGCTATTGGAGCAACTGCTACACCCTACATAGCAAGACAAGAGCAACAAGGAGACTTTGGCTTTTCCACCTGCAAAACCTAACTAACAATAATTTCCATGCCTTAGAGGGGAATAATAGTGTTAGAGTAGTCTCAATTTTGAGTTGCATGAAGGTTGACAGGTTGTACTTACCTTTCTATTAAGTGTGAAGGCAAAAGGGAGATTTTAGTAGATGATCAATTTGTTCCAAGTGTATATGAAACCAACAGCAATGACTGTGCATTAAGGACAGGAGAATGAGGTCAGTTGTAATGTAATAAGATAATGGAATAAGAAATATATTTTATTTATTTGTCTGTGTAGTTGAAATCCTGACAAAATTAGGATAATATATGGTAATGAAGTCAACTGGATTTTTATCTTCAGGAATCCTTAGATGCCTGATACTTTTTTGATTTGTTTCTGTATGTTTCAAATATAGGCATAACATTTTAGAATATTTTTTTAAAAGAGTAATTCAGATTGCACTTTTGAGGAAATCCATTGTTAATTTTTAATAGCTATGATCTGAGTAAGATTTTAATGATGGTTACTAAATGTGTTTCAATAAGAAATAGGACATAGGTGTAAAAAGATAGGACATAACACCAAAAGTGTTAAGTGCTGACCTCTAAAATTAAGTTAAAATCTTACACATACATCTGTATCTTGAGATATGGCTTCAACTAGCACATTTCTGTCTGCCATTAAAAGCAATTGTCCTTCTGTTCTCCCTACTTTAAGCTGCACCTGCCTGTTACAGCCTAGTTGCAGTTAGAGAATATCTGAAAGCTATCTTTTTGTTACTGCTGTTGCAAGGTTAGCTTTTATCTGAATCAGTGAGATGACCTGACAGATATTGCCTGATGGTTTATGTACTGTAACAAGGACAGCAGCAGAAATATGCATCAATGGACATTGCAGAAGGCACTCTATACCTTCGGGTCACAGACTGAGACAGACTGCCAAAGCTGAATGGGAAGTAACAGTGAAACTATTGGGGTGACTTTATTTGATAAATACACTAATCTATTTAAAGGAAATTCTCATTCAGTAAACAGCAGGTTTCAAATAAGTTGTATCCATTAAAATATGGCTGATTGCCAATCTTGTGTTTTAATACTCAGACATGTAGGGTTCATTTAACAGGGACTTGAAGTTGGAGCTCTCTCGGTTCAGGATAGAGCTTGGACGACAGAGCTTATTAAGGTAGAGGTTCTAAATGAGCATATCCTTGAATGTTTAAATTCACATTCAGAGCATGAAAAATGTAACAGCAGATCTGACATTTAGCTATAAATGCTAATGGCAATGTCAGCAATACTAATTTGAGACTGAAAAGGTTTGAAAGGGCCCTGCTTAATTGAACTGACTATTTTGAGTTGCTACTGTTTGAGTGACTTACCATATGCTCCACTGTCACTAATTGTAACTGTGCCAGTCAGACCCATCTGTTTTGTGGCGCACCCTATAAAATATATAATTTACCCAGAGTAAATCTATTTTACAGCCATGCTCTTTCAGGTAACTTAGAAAAAGACTATAGGCTACAGTTCAGATTTATCATACTACCAACTTCGGCATTTTAGCTTAACAGTCTGCAAGCCTATACTAACAAAATTGTTATGGCATGACCAGAAAAAACAGAATATACATGGAGAATTTGCAAAGAAATGCTAAACTATTCCCTATGGACATAAAAAATTGCTTAATTTTGGGGGATTTTTTGCCTGTACTAGCAGTTATGATTAGCCATTTAGGCCATCTTCAGCATATGTTGAATACTTAACAACATGTGGCCTGGAAAATATTGGACAGATAAGCCTCAACTGATAAAATGCAAATCTATGATTTATATAGTGCAATTTCCATAAGAAACACTAAGCATTATTCATAAGTGAATGAAGATCTACCTGTATTTTCTGTGTTCCTCTACTGTAAGCCATCAGTAAACATTTTGATAATACACATAATCAAAAAATTGCATTAGGTCTGGAATTATCTATTTCTCAATGTGTTTTTAGATAAATATTTTGTTACTAGATGTATCACAAGAAGTAGCACTGAATGACAGGAATAATTTGCTATGGCAGAAAATAAATTTAGGCTAAATAAAATCAAGTTAGCAAAAGCCGGTAGCTAAGACGACTTAATGCTTGAGGGCATGAGGAATGGAAGGTAGACTTGTGCATAACAGTGAAGCAACAAAAAAAAGGCAAAGAGGTTGAGCTGATTGACAGAAATGTTTGAACTGGAAAGGAAAGACAGCACAGGATTGTCAGTGATTAAATCTCTGGTAAAATTTTAGTTAAAAAAATGTGGATGTTAAAACTGGAAGAAGTGTGAATCTGCTCAAGATAACTGTTAACATATCTATCTGCAATGTGCATGTGACGTCAAAAATGGATAGCAAAGTATCTTGATTTAATAATAGAATGCTGTCTATTGTAACAAACCTTTCAGAATAGGTCATCTCTACCTCAAATACTTTATTTCACACAAAATGTCTGTGGACTAAGAGCCGTTGCAGCTGTCTGGAATAGATCTGCAGATCATAAGATCAATTACATAAGGTGTTGACTACAATGTACCACACCCGAAATGTTTCTACACCAATGGACACAGCATTAGGAACGAACAAGAAGAGCTTGAAGCTATGGTGCAGTCCCGAAGATTTGATATCTTTGGCACAAGTGAAACCTGATGGGATGAGACCTGTGACTGGAGTGTCCTGTTGGGTGGTCACAGGCTCTTGAGGAGGGATAAGCAGGACAGAAGAGATGGAGCAGTGGCGCTGTATGTAATAGAGGGGTTAGAATGTGTGGAGCTCACAGTTGAGAGCCTCTGGGTAAGAATCAGGGGTCAAGTAAATAACACAGATCTCATTGTGGGAATCTACCATAGACCTCCTGGCCAGGACGATGACATTGTCGTATTATTCTTTAGGGAACTAAGGGGCATTTTCAAGTCAACTTCCCTTGTCCTTATGGGAGACTTCAACTTGCTAGAAATTAACTGGGAACGTCACGCAGCTGGTACAACCGGGCCCAGAAGATTCCTAAAGAACCTGGATGACAACTTTATAGAACAGGTCCCAAGGGAGTCAACTCAGAAAGATGCCCTCCTTAATATGCGGCTCGTCAACAGAGTGGATCTTGGGAGTGAAGCAGTGATTGGCAATCTCTGTTGACAGGAGGGAAAGTGGAAGCAATACCTCAACTCTGGACATGAGGAGAGCAGACTTAAGACTGCTCAGGGAATTAGTAAGTAAGGTCCCCTCGGAATATGTTTTTGCAGATGCTGGGTTCCATCAGTGCTTGTCACTTCTCAAACGTCACCTCCCAAGGGCACAGGAACCATCAATTCCCTAATGCTGGAAGTCAAGCAGGCAAGGCAGAAGGCAGGCTTGGCTGAACAGGGATCTTCTCTTGGAAATAAGACAAAAAAGGAAGGTGTATGCCCAGTGGAAACAGGGTCGAGTGATATGGGAAGAATTCAGAGATGCTGCTTGCCTCTATAGGGAGAAAATTTGTGTGGCCAAATCTCAGCTGGAGTTGAAGCTGCCAGAAATGTGGGGGACAATAAAAAGAGTTTTTGCAAATAGATTAATGGCAAATTGGCCCGCTACAGGATGAGGATGGTCACCTCACAAACAGGGACAGAGACAAGGCAGAGGTGTTTAATGCATTCTTTGCCTCTGTCTTCAACTCGGATGATGGACCAAGAAGGTCTCAGTGCCCTGAACTGGAGGGCCATGATTGTGATAATGATCAACTCCCAGCTGACCCTGAAACTGTGCAGAATCTGCTGCTCCAGCTGGATCCCTACAAATCTATGAGGCCTTGTAGGATCTATCCCAGAATCCTCAAAGAACTGGCTGATGTAATCTCAAAACTTCTCTCGATGATTTTTGAGTGGTCTTGGGAATCCAAAGAGGTCCCAGCTGACTGGAAGCTGCTGAATGTTGTCCTGATTTTCAAGAAGGACAAGAAGGAGGATCCTGGTAACTACAGGCCTCTCAGTCTCACTTTAGTGCCTGATAAAGTTATGGAGATTGTTCTAATGGGTATTAAAAAACACCTGAAAGACTGTGCTGTAATTTATCACAGCCAGCATGGCTTCATGAGAGGAAAGTCCTGCTTATCAAACCTGATTTCCTTTCATGACAAGGTAACCCACTTAGTTGATCAAGAGAAGCAAGTTGATGTCATCTTTTTGGATTTCACTAAAGCTTTTGATATTGTCTCTCACAGGATCCTTCTGGACAAAATGTCCAGCACAGCTGGATAAACACATCATGTGGTGGGTGAGCAATTGGCTCACGGGTCGAGCACAGAGGGTAATAGTGAATGGGGCAACATCAGACCGGTGACCTGTCACTAGTGGGGTTCCACAAGGGTCTACTTTAGGCCCTGTGCTCTTCAACATCTTCATAAATGACTTGGACACAGGACTGGAAGGGATACTAAGCAAGTTTGCAGATGACACAAAACTGGGAGGAGCTGTTGACTCCTTTGAAGGCAGGGGTGTCCTCCAGAGAGACCTTGACAAATTAGAGGACTGGGCAATCACCAGCCACGTGAAGTTCAACAAGAGAAAGTGCTGGATTCTGCTCCTGGGATGGGGCAACTCTGGATGTATGTACAGTCTGGGGACTGAGGTGATGGGAAGCCAGTGCTGTGGAAAGGGACCTGGGGGTCCTGGTCGATGGCAAGTTGAATGAGAGTCAGCAGTACCCTGGCAGCCAGGAGGGCCAACTGTGTCCTGGGGGCATCAGGCAAACCGTTGCCAGCCAGTCCAGGGAGGGCATTGTCCCACTCTGCTCTGCTCTGCACTGGTGTGGCCTCACCTTGAATATTGTGTGCAATTTTGGGCACCACAATATAAGAAAGATATTAAGCCATTAGAGAGCATCCAAAGGAGGGCAGTGAAGATGGTGAAGGGCCTTGAGAGGAAGCCATGTGAGGAGTGCCTGAGGGCACTTGGTCTGTTCAGCCTGGAGGAGACTGAGGGGGGACCTTATTGTAGTCTACAACTTCCTTGTGAGGGGAAGAGGAGGGACAGGCATTGATCTCTTCTCTGTGAAGTAACCAGTGATGGGACCTGATGGAATGGCCTGAAGTTGTGTCAGTGAACATTTAAGTTGAATATTAGAAGAGGGTTCTTCACCCAGAGGGTGGTTTGGCACTGGAACAGGCTTCCCAGGGAAGTGGTCACAGCACCAAGCCTGACACAGTTCAAGAAGTGTTTGGACAATACCCTTGGACCTACGGTGTGACTCTTGGGGAAGGTCCTGTGCAGGGCTAAGGGTTGGACTTGATGATCCTTATCGCTCCCTTCAAACTCAGTATAATCTGTGATTCTGTGAATTATAAAATTCTTTATCAGTTTTCATATTGCATATATGATCTCTTAAAAAATGCATTTGAATTTAAAATCTAATTTTTTTACATAAAAGATTTAAGACTGCTCAATATGGAGAAATGTTTTGGAGCTGGCTTCGCTCTGTTTTTCCACAAGCTGAATGATACACTTGTACTTTTCTTTATCCTTTCTTAATATATTAAATGAGTGGCTTGCCAGGAATTACTGAACCTACTGTGCTGCCAATTCAATAAATCCAAATTCTGCTGGAATTCATGGTGTAAGTTAACTGCTTTATTTCACTGATGAAAAGGAACTCCTAGAAAAATGTTCAGCTTCTATTTTAGGCTTATGAAAGTCTTAAGTATGGGCCTTAAACTGCCATAGCATCTAGATAAAATATTTTTTTTCTTCTCTTTTTGCTTTTGTGCTTGGGCAATAGTCTTCACGTGACTTTATTCTGGATCTAGGCAGTGTCATAGAGGAGATGTGGGATGAGCCATGAGGGATCAACTGGTGGTTTCTCCTCTCTGTAGGTGTGTTTGCATTTGAAGTAAGGCACAGAGACATTGGAGGCAGTAAAGGAAAGAGAGGGAGTTCTCTGTTCATGCCCTTTTAAGTCCCTTATTTGCTCTCCATCCTAAGTAGTGACAAATAGCACTTGTTTTGGAATCACTACCCGTTCTGTTCTGCTCCTTGTGTGCCTCTCATGAGTCAAATCATTGTGTCCCAGGCATCTAATGATGTGTGGTTTAAGCCCAGCTGGCAACTAAGTACCATGCAGCCACTCACTCGCTCCAGCCTCCCAACACCTCTGCCTGTGGGATGGAGAGGAGAATCATGGAAAAAAACTCACAAAAAAACAAAACTTGTGGCTTAAGAAAAGAACATTTTAAGAATTGAAAACAAGTAAAATATAATAAACTAATGCTAATAATTGTAATAAAAGAAAACTCAAGAAAAACAAGTGACACAATACAATTTCTCATCACCTGCTGACTGATGATTAATTGGTCCCTGAACATTGATCAGTTCCTCCTGGTCAAACCCCATCCCAGTTTACAAACTAAGCATGACATTCTGTAGTAGGGAATATCCCTTTGAGCAGTTCAGGTCAGCTGTCCCGGCCATGTTACTTCACGGCTTCTTGTGGACCTCCTTGCTGACAGAGCATGAGACACTGAAAAGTTTTTGACTTGCATAAGCACTACTTAGCAACAACAGAAATATCAACCTATGATCAGCATTATTCTCATTCTAAACCCAGAACACAGCCCTTTACCAGCTACTAGAAAGATCCACCCCTGCCAAAACCAGGATGTGATGAAACCATGTTTTTGAGTTAAGAATGCTACTTAGCGAAATCTTCACCTGAACCTCTGGCTACCTGCCTTTCGGTAATCAACAAAGCGTTTCTGCTTCCCACAACATGGTATCAGTAAATCTCCATCCTTTCTTTTCCTTCCTTTTCATTTACCTCTGTCCTGTATGGCTTCTCATAAACGAATTCAACTTACCTGATTTTGAGGGATAATTTATCTTTGAAAACTAGCACCCAGTGACTGAGACTCCCACATCTCTAGAAAGGGTTTTTGTGTGATTATTTTTCCATGCAATACTTGAAAGTCCATTTTTCCCCAGTCAGTTGGATCTGACAAGATTCTGTTACCTTTTCTCTTATGCTGAAACTTTAACATAAAAAGGAGATGCCGCGTCTGGGACAGGAAGGCACCCATAGTTATGTAGAAGGTATGACAGAGTATTTCCCCATTTGCTACAAGAGAGATGAAAAATTATAGTCTGAAGGCCTTTTCTTGGCATGTAAATAATGGAATTAAATGTTTTATCTGGCCATGGTTCTTCATGAGCACTATGGAGAAAATAGCATCCAATATTTTCACTGGACAATATACTCCATCAAAATTCCAACAGATCTTACATTATTTGTCCTATTCATTTTTGCAAATCCTGCCTTTTCAGAGTTGCCTGCATTTGAACTGAAATCCCAGGATCAAAAATTAGGAGATATGTTTTCTAATTTCTACTATATAGCATTCAGGAAATTAGTATTGAGAGGAGCTCTGTGGAGAAGAACTTGGGGGTAGTGGTAAGGGAAAAGCTGATTGTGTCTATTCACAACCTAGAAAGGCAACTGTGTCCTGCACTCCATCAAAAGCATGGCCAACAGGTTGAGAGAGGTGAGTCTTCATCTACTCTGCAGTATTCCTGGAGTACTGTGTTCAGCTCTGGAGTCCTGTTGGAGTGAGTCCAGAGGACAGCCATGAAGATGATCAAAAGGCTAAAGCACCTCTTCTATGAAGACATGCTGAGGCAGCTGGGGTTGTTCAGCCTGAAGAAGAGGAGGCTTTGGGGAGACCTTATTGTGGCCTTTCAGTACTTAAGGGGGCTTGTAAGAAAGATGGGGACATCTTTAAGAGGGCATCTTGCAATAGGACAAGAGGCGATGGTCTTAAACCAAAAGAGGGTCGATTTAGATTAGATGTAAGGAGGAAGTTTTCTACAATGAGGGTGATGAGACACTGGAACAGGTTGCCTGGATAGGTGGTGGATGCAGCATGCCTGGGAGCATTCAAGGTGAGCTTAGTTGAGGTTCTGAACAATCTGATCTAGTTGAAGATGTCCCTGGTCATTGCAAGGGGATTGGACTAGATGACCTTTAAAGGGTGCTTCCAAACCAAACCATTCAGTGAGTCTATGATTTAACCTGTGTATGCTTATTACAGGTATTACAGGTAAGCTAAGCTTGATTTGAAAAAGCTGACACTTTACAGAGCTACAAATGCAAATGTTATATATATATAATACATATATATAATGTTAATAATAGAGCAGTTTGCTTTAATATTTTGCAGTGGAAACACCAATCAGAAACAACAGACTAAGAAGAGATTATCATGTAGCTAATATTATGACTTACATTATAAAGTAAAAGTCAATTGAGATCCCACAATATAAGTCGGATTTCACTGGGAATCTGGCATAAGCAGTATGTAACCCCTCCTGCCTTTATATCTCCCCTGTTCTGTTTTTTTCAACTGATAAAGTTATTTCATTTCCTGGGGCAATGAAGTCCTCTAATCTGGCACTTTACCCATCTGCTGCAAGCCATTGTTAGTACTGTCTTATAGAGACTACATTCCTTAGAGCAGGGCTTGCCTTTTTTTTTTTTTAGATTAATGTCTTCTACTAGCAACTACTGTTGCTAGTATAATTGTTTCTAAGAATTTACAGATGTGAAGGTAATTCAAAATAAATAAGAACACTTTGCACATAGATTCTTCTCACTTGAAGTTACTGATGTTTTGTCAATAGAAAGTATTCGTCAATATAGTTTTTCCAAAAAATACTAAAAAGTCACGCCTTTTGTGAAGTAAGAGTAATACTCTGCTAGAAGAAAAGAACTGATTACAACCTCAGAAAGCCTGCCATGTCAGGTATTGGCATCACAGAGAAGTGAAAGAATTCGCATCGCATTCTTTATCAGCGTTTGAGTCTGACTTGTAGATGCCAACTGTGCAAGAGGCCTCTGCGGATTGTCCTGATTTTTATCTTGTTTCCTTTTAAGTTTCTGTTTGTTGATGATGTCTTATAGTATCTGTTCACATGCTCTGGATCCTGTTTGCTAGCACACTATGAGACCTACTATGATGCACCTGTCCTTTGGGCTTCAGAAGCCACATTAAAATGGAAATCAGATGAAAAAGATGTCACAATGACTTACTAACATTTCTATCTGAATTACAATAAATCATAGTTGATGCAGTTTTTTTGAGAGTTCTTATTATCCAGCATTATTTGAATAAGAAAAGGAGGAGGAGACTGCACTGGACAGTATTTGTAGGGTCTCTCCTGTGTGGAGGTTTGACAATCCTGCAGAGTTCCCCTTCACCCACCCTCATCAATCTCATTACATTTTACTGATGTTTTTGTTTTTTAAAAATGTCTGTTACCTGTTTTATTTTTACCTGTGAAATATTTTGGTCTTTTATAGGGGATTAAATGTTAGTGCAAACAATATTCTCATTGGCATAATCGATGTTTCAGGGTGACATTCCTTAATTGCACTGCTCAGCTCCAACCTGAACCCATGGACCCGTGGGTCTGGGGCTCTGTGTGATCTTAGGCCTCAGCCCTTACATGAACAGAGCTGTGTCTTCTTCTGTCCCTGCTGGTCCTGACTGTTTTTTCTGGGCTGATCTCAGGCCTGACTTGTCACCTTGCCTATATTTGGTGATTACCACACCTGCACTGCTTGGGTCCTGAGACTGTGCCCTGAGAGTGAGGGCACTGTCCTGCTTTCTCCTGGGGTCACCCTCAGTGACCTTCTCTTGTGGAACAGCCTCATTCTTGGTATATCTAACATGGCATACAATAATGTATTTAACAATTATGTCTTATTATTCCAGAAGAGTGCTTAACTACAAAGTAGGAGTGTTGTAAAAAATACTCCCCTAACCCTCAAGCGTTGCACATTTGCTCAAATTTTATAGGTGATATACAGCTGTGATGGTTTCAGTATATGAGTCAAGGTTTTATGAATAATTACCATGAATTTTCAGCATACAAGTCCTCAATTAGATGCCTGTAAGCTTCAAAACTTGTGTATTCCCCTATTTTGCCTATGCCAAATGTGTGAATACACTCTCTTGCTTCAAGCTGTGACACAATGAAGCCTACAGTCGCCTGCCTGAGAACTGTTGATAGTGGAGAGATATAAATTGGTTTCTTACACCAATTATCTTTCTCTACTTATTTTTAAGGTGTTGAGTCAGAAAATATGGGAGTCCAGTCTTGGTTCCATCCCTTTGTGTTGCGATGGAGCCGCTAATCTTATGCCATGGGGCATGGTGGATGGTAATTAAAGCAAATCTCAGACTGGTAAAGTGTATTAATAGGGGCAACTGTCATTTGGGTAGAGAGGGACAGAATTAGTTAAAAACTGTCTTCTAGAGCCTGATACTTAGAAATAAGTAATTGCTTTGACTTCTACGTTAGATTTCATGCAGATTTCATTTTCCTAGACTTGGTTATATTTAAAAAATGTACCATGTTTGGTAGATAAATCAAAGAAGACATTGCTCAGCAACTTCTTACTGGGCCTCATGGCAGTAAGGGCATTTGAGAATTTTTCATGCTGGTACAGCAAATTCAGCACATCAGTTGCAACTGGGTTTGAAATTACAGCCTTTTCACTTAGAGAGGAAATCTTTTAGCGTACAGAACCTGCTGAAGTAGTGGATGTGAAATGTATCCTTCCTGTTGCACAATTCCTTTGGAAAGAAATAGTTAAATATTTCTGCTGTGCAGGCTCTGAGGCTTCTGAAAGAGGGCATCTCACAGTGTTTCTGTCTGTATCCAACATGGGCAATTGAGGCCAGCTGTCTAATCTTTCCATCATCAGTGCCATCATTCACATTCTGAGATGAAACAAAACTAGAACAACGAAGAACAAGTATAAAAGACTTGAACTGCATTTGAGACTTATGTCAAAAATGTTTCAGTCCACAGGTAATTTGCTCAGTTCTGGCTCCCTTCATATTCACTTCAAAGCTTCAGTGAAAATGAAAGGATAGAAAATGGCATTTAGGTTTGCAGATAGCTGTAGTCACATTCTTGTGACTTGATCTGGCCTTGTTGAAGAGTGTCTTCCCCTTAAAAGTCAGGAGCTGTCTACACATCATGAGGAAATGTCTTACATCAGAGCTAGTCAAGGATACACCAGAACTACTATGTCATGGGGTTATTTCTGTTTTCCTATGGTAAGCCTCACCTCAAGTTAATATAAATCAGTAAATTAAGTTGGTTTACCTAAAAGTAGTAAATGGTCTTATTAGAAAATAATTTTACTGATCAAATGAAGAGTTCATGAACAAACTTAAAATCAACAAAAAATTATATAGCTTGCAGGATGCACTAAATTAAGTTTCATGTGTTCTATGTCAGTAGTGTCAGTCTGTACAGGCAATTTTTTTCTAATATAGTGCAGCACTCTTTTAAGTCTGTCATTAATTTTAAAAAGAGTGATTGAATTGCAGTATTCTGACATGAGATCACAAATGTCAAATGCAGAAAAAGACAATCCACAATTTACGTTTCTAACTGACAGTGTGGTGTAACTCATATCAGCACCTTTACCTTGTTCAGTAATGAGTAGAAATCTTTGGTTCACCTCCTTGGTCTCATTTTTCATTTGTCTCTATTTCATAGTTAGCAAGAATGGGATAGTTTGCTGATTCAATGCTACTTTGTTGTATATAAGCTGGCTTACTTAGCTCTCTTGCATGGCTTTCTGGTACTGCCTCTAATAGCTGAATGCTACGAAGCATGTGTTGTGGATGATCAAAATGATTTCTCTGGTCTTTTAATTGGGAAAAGTGTGGGTGAATTTTCGTCTAGATGACCAGAGAGATTTGTATGGCATAAGGGGTCTTCCATACAAGTTTGTAGTATTTGTGGTAAAGTTCACAGGTGATAGAATATCTGAGCAAAATGTCATCTGTGTGAGAAACAGAGTTTTAAGCATGAGAAAGACATGTAATTGTCTTTAAATGTATATTGTGTGTGTGAAGAGAGAGAGGGAAAGAGAAAAGCACTGTGATATTATCATGATTGGTGGTCTTTAACTGATGTGGATGAAATTTTACAAAAGTGCTCAACCTGAGACAGGCACAGATGGCATCTGCTCAAATGTTTTAAGGGATGTAAAATGGCAAATATTATTTAATATTTACTACATGTCACTGTTTGTCATAAATTTCTTGGGGAATACCCAAAGCAGCAAATGGTGGCCAATCACTGAGTTGTGTAAGGCAATGTGTAATATTTTTATAATCCCGTTTTGGTTTAAAAGCTCATTTAATACCAAGAATGGTTGCCCACACTCTACAAATTAGTTTAAAAGGGCCATAGAGAAAAGTGGAAGTACTGCCTAAAGCATCAACAATACTTCACCCAATTTATGAGATCAATAAATGGTCATTAATCTTATCTTAATTGGTAGCTTGAGATATAAGGTGAGGAACAGGGACTGTCTTTAGTATACAATTTGTACTGTACTTGGTACTGGGGTTACTAAGTTTTGGTATTTAACGCTACTATCAACTAAAGAGCTTATTTATTGTTTGGTCACTAGTGCTTACCATCAGAATTGCAGAATGGCTGGAAAACACTTGCTCAAGGAGGGCAGGAGAAGTTGACTCTAAGAGGCAAAACATGCTAGACTCTATGTTTATTTGTTTCAAGTCTCCGAACTCAAATTCTGCCTGGATTGCTAGTTCACAGTCAAAATGTTATACTCCTTTTCAGTTAATAATCATGTTCATGGCTTTTGCTAGGAGAAGTAACAGTGGTGATGAAAGTTTCTGTTACTGTCATAGATTTGTGAAAGGACTTTCGCGTTTTCCCTTTAGCCCTGGGAACAGCTGTTTTGGTGATGAATGGTCTCACAACCTGTGAACTGTATCTAAAACAGTATTCCTTCTTGACTCTTCCTATTGTGTTAAACTCAAATACCTTTTAGAAAATTAGTGGGTTTTTTGTATGCCTATATCGGGTGGCAGATGTTGTACATGCATTGTGAGTAATGTAATTTCCATGCTTCAGAGCAGCATAGAAGTCAATGACACTGCACTGCCTCTGAGTTCCAGCATTTAGTTGGTTGACAGAATATTCTGACAGAATAAAAAAAGCAAGGATCCCATTTTTGTGCAGAGTCTGAAAAAAGTAGTGGGTTGAGCAGTATGGGACATCACACCTTTCTTGAATCAAACCAAAGATTTGGGCTATATGTCTGCTGATTATAGGGAAAGTCATTAAATTGTTGGTTAGCTCCAAAGTTTCCCTCCCTAGATAGGAGATATCCCTGGTGTCAGTGACTCCTTGTATTAGAGGTATTTAAATTGTTGTTTTTTGCTATTGACATAGGCAAAATATGAGTATTGACTTTATTCTATCTACAGTTGCAGCTAATGGAGTCCTTGGCTGTATTTTGGTTTCTATATCCTGTGGCACTCAACCTGTATTTATTCTACATCAGTTTAGGCACAAAACTGAGTCCTAGAAGTCTGTCTATCCTGGGTTTCCTTTTGCTAATCCATCATTAGACAAAGGTGTTGAGCTTTCCTCCTTCCCCAAATGTCTCTAAGTCCCATTTTAATCAAGTGGAAATGGGCTCCCACGAAAACAGCGTCAGGAACCCTGCATACCGAGTTTATTAGTTTTAAGAAAGCAGGAATTGCCAGCATGTTTTACATTTCACAGTGAAAAATCAAGTACAGAGATTTAATTTGTGCAAACATCTGTCTAGCCTTTCATTAATATGAGAGTACACATATGCATGTAAATGCACAGTTTTCTGTAATAGAATGTAACAGTTCTTGCTAACCTTGTGACAATAACATTCTATTTAAGAAAAAATCTAAATGCTCCTTCTTATCAAGATAAATAGTTGAGTGATGTGAGCCACAGGGGCTCCTTGTCGAGGGAATCAATCAGTTAGCATTTGTACAACAACCTGCATCCATCACTTTGAACTGAATGCAAAATGAAACTGTCTCACCCTTGGACTGAGGTAGACAGTTTTTGCTCTTTTACCATCCCTAAGACAAATTAGGAATGTAGGAAACCATTCACTCAGAACAAAACGATGGTTATAGCAGGTAACAGGACCTCACATTAATGAGTGCTTTCAAAGAAAAGGGCTCGACCTCTGCCCTTTGTCTGGCCTACTGGTAGGTACGTTTTTTTCCTGGTTTCTTTCAGTGTCAGGGCATTCTCTTTCTGTGTAATACACTCTCTTGGAAAATGTTTCTCTTTTCAGGCAGTCCTTCTGCATTGATCAAAACCCATCCAGAAAGGCACTGCAGAAATCTGAACTTATAATGATGTTCTTTTATATTTTCTTACAATGAACAATGGCTCTCTCAATGCTAATGGCAGCGGTACGTAGATAGAGGCAACAGTGCAAAGAGTTGGGGGTAAATAGCCTTTACTTGTAAGACCTGCTGTTTCATGTCCTGGAAAAAAAAAAATCCTGTCTTCTGCAGCCAAATCTTTACTACCTCTTGTTGAAAACATTCAAGGCCTTCGCAAACTAATGCTGAGATGAGGAAAGATAAACGTGGATTAACATTTTTCTTCTTTTTGGAAGAAAACATTAGTGACAATTAGATGGCAAAAGATCTTACTTCTCCATCCCTCCTGAATAAGAAGAAAGAGCAAACATTCTGCTTGATATCCTTTTTTTTTTAGTTTTTTTGGCCTTGAACTTTAAATCAATTACCCCCCAAATATCAGGCTCCAGAGTAAATGAGTGGAACTGAACGTGGCTCCACTGAATAAAAGACTCCCTCTGCTGCCTGAAATACAGATCACCAGATGAAACAGAATGCTTGTTTCCAAAAGGGGCACAAAACATAAAGCAAGTATGTCACTGCTTTGTCAGCCTGGTCAGTTTTTTCTCATCTTTGATGTCTGTTGGTCTTTGTTGTGTTTGTTCTTTTTTTTAAGTGAATACATTTAAAAGCTGAGGAATGCTGAGACTGAAGGAAAATTTGTTATGCAAATGATGTAATGACATCTTTTATCAAATATCTAGAAATAAGACTCCAATAAGTATCCATTTTTCACCTACTGTTCTTGAATACTAGACTAGCTGATGCTTAGCTCCGACTGAATTTAGCTGATACTCACTTAGCAAGGAAGACACCAGTTTCATAGCGAAAAAGAACATCTTACTCGGAAGACAAAGAAACATTACTAGTGATTTCACTGGGGAGTAAAATAAGTGCAACAGCTCAGGAATACAACCAGAAAATAGGCTGCTGCAAGATGGTGTGGAAAATTTTGAGTTCCAGAAAGGAACTGTGAATCTAGCCTTGGAGTGAAACACCCAAACATCCTTCACTGGCATTGTGTTTTAATTCTGTTGTTTCTGTGTATTAGGTATCTTTTCTGCATTAGAAGCTATGACAGGTATGCTTGGAATTAGGGTTTGGTAGAGGGAGATGATGGATATATCATGGTTAAAATTTAGATTTTAGGTTTACTCATGAAATGACAAACATGACAAATAAATTCTGCCTTTATACCAAGTTGAATAGTAAAATGATATTTGGCTCTAATATTTTTGTTGTTTCAGTGCTTTGCCTTTTAAGAGCTACAAAAAGGCAGCTCTCGAAATGCATAACAGATTTCAGACAATTTTACTGATTGTTTGCTGCAGTTGATATATTACTAATGTACTTCAGAGCGAAAGTAAAGGCAAGGGTGAAGCTTTAAGTAACTGGTAGTACTGGCAATTTAAGCCTTCTGAAGCTGTTCATTAGGTTCAAGTGTCACAGCGGAATATGAGACCAAAATGAGCAGGAGGGAAAACATATGGGAAGCTTGCACAAGTTGAAAAACACAGATGGAATTGTTCAAGAAAATCAGCTGATGCAGCTATTCTGGCAAGAAGGTCTACTTCAGAAAGGGGGAGCTAGCTAAACGATGAGAGTTTCTTGGTGTTTCTGATATTGTACCTCTCCTCAGAAGATCAAGTGTTCCACACAGAAAATTTCTTGACTCCTTGTTGTAGGCAAACCCAGTCTTGAGTTGGGGAATTTCACTGAATTTAGTTATTACTAATTAATGTAAAATTTAATTACTGAGTTGGGTATTGAAAAAAAAAGTAAATGTAAACACTTAAGTTATTCCTTTCCTCCTCCTTTCCCAACTCAACTTCAAACACCTCTCCTTTATCTTCATAGTCTCAACTCGCCTTGTATTTGCAGCACATAACAGTCTGTCCCAATCTGTTTGGTAAGGTGATGGTCAGTGCAGGAGGCTGAGGTCAGTGTGTAAGGATTTCTTACTGCTACTCCCTGCTTCTTGTTTTCTTCCACTGCTTCTTGCTTCTTTAACGTTTTCATCTGCTCATGCATGAGTTGCCTATGGGCAGCAGTCCCTGGAGGATGTCTCTGGTCTGGTATATGTTTCCCATGGACTGTCATTTCTCAGGGATTTCCTTCCTCCTGCATGGGGGAGCTTCCAAGAGTGTCTCCAGGTGCATCCCCCAAAATATCTCCTTCCGCATGTCTCGTTTCTCTGTTTTTATTTATTTATTTATTTATTTAAACTCGCCTCCTCAGTTTTTACAATTCTCTAAACCCTTTTCTTCATTTGTCTTCATATGTGTCCCCTCCTTCTTACTTGTCTCCTGCCCCTTGTGGCTGTGACTTTCTTAAATGTATTTGAGCAAAGGCACCATGTGCTCCCCAGCTGGTGTAAATTTTGGTGAACCAAGGGTTGTTTCCACCTGTTTCAGAGCTGCCTGGAGAAGGTGAAACCAGCACTGGGCTGGTCATGGCCTCCTCCCATAAAGGGCACCCTGCAGCATCCTGCTGTCTAAGCACTGCCAGGTGTGCCCGGCATACCTGGTTAGGATTTTCTGGGCAGACAGTTTATTTCCACAGTGGAAAACAAGGAATAAGGTTTTGTGTACTACTAATAGAACATACCTTCTTTTATGCATTTATATGGAAGTAACTGTCTTCAGATCTGGTAGCTTGTAGTGTTATCTGATATAGTAAAATATCTTGAGAAATTGCCTTGCGCAGCAATTAATTTTTTTATTAATTATAGGAAGCAAGCATATTTTGACTATTTTGAACTTCCACAGTTTGCACCTTTGTATTCCATTTTCCTGCCAGCAAAAGAAATATAAACTTACGGCAAAGCTAAGATTTGGATGTGATTCTGGAAATAGTATAAAATAATCTTAATTATGGGAACAGTATTTTGAAATAGGGTGATAGCCAAAATAATTTGAAACAGTTCTTACCTTCTGAGTGACTCACTTCCAGACAAACAGTTCTGATTAAATCTGAATTTAAGACTCGTCCCTCCATTCCACTCCCTCCTGCCTCTTCCCCAACTGCTTGCCTCCCCTTCCCTCTTGCCAATGCACTATGGAAAATGACTTTCTAGTTATTTGTGGGTTAAGCCCTGAATGGACATGTTGTCCTCAATATTACTCAGACACTGCTAAGTGGTCTTTTAGGAACTTCATCTGCACACTCACCCCTCTCTTCTCTGGGAAATCGAAGTCCCTTCTCATCCCGTTTGCTTCTCCTGCTCTATTACTTTTTGTTGCTCTTGTTCCTTCTGCAGATCTTGCTACTAATGCTCCTACTCTTTCTGCCAACTGCCTATTTCTTTTGTGATCATATTCAGAAGAATTAAGATGACTTCATGTACATGTAGTGTGTGATCTTGTTTATAATCATGGATTTGAAATTTACAATTTGAATTTACCCATTTCACCCCTTTCAACACAAAATCTACTGTCTTCAGGAGTTTGTTTTGGCTTCTAAGTTTGTATTTTTATGAAATATGATTTAGGAAAAAACCCTCAAATTAAGAAGGCCCTTCCAACTGGGGCCATATTCAGATAGCCTCCTGTTCAGACTCTCTGTATCTGCAAAGTTCTGTGTTTTGCATGAGGAAAAGAAAAACTGAAAGCAGGAAGAAGTCATGGACCAATGCTAAGCAAAAGAGACTCTTGAGCTGAAATGAATTGCCAACCTTACACAGATTGTATTTCTAGTGCAAGACAGAGACCAGTGGAATTGCTAAATCAACAATTATAGTTATATGGATTTAGCATAAGCATATTTAGCAAAATGCTGACTTAATATTTAGCAGGCCATAAAGTAAACAATGTGACAACATTGCAGTTATGATAGATGCAGAGCAAGAACAAAGTGAGCAGCCATCTCTGGGTCAGTTTTGGAACTGACTCACTACGAACACTGAACAGTCATGGTGGTCTGAGAGGATTAAAAGGTGCCTCAAAGACTAAGAGGGGAAATCAGTAGAAGAGGACCAACATTGAAGACCTCATTGATGACTGAATTTGAGCATCAGCTGCTATTGAGGCACACATAGTTTTCATGGCTGTCTCACCACACCAGGTGGAATGTCTCTGCAATCTCATGCTGTGAGCATGAACTCCGAAGACCAGCAGGGGTCCCACCTCTTCTGTTTTGCCTCAAATTAAGTGAGTCAATTTCAGGTAAATAAGATTCCCAGGACAAAGTTATGTAGGATGTAATAATGAAAACTGATGTTCACTTTAGCCTTGAGTCATCCAATTGAATAATAATCCATAAGCATAATACTGGATGATGAATTCATGTTTACAGAGAAAGCTGACTTTCCATTATTCTAATCTTTCAACCTTTTTTTTTAATCTGCAAAATAACAAGGCTAAACGATAATACAAATGTGAATGCTATGACCTTCTCCATTGTATTTATTAAGACTATTTTTTGTTGTCAGAGCAAAACAACATAGCATAATAATTGCTTTGATTTCCCTCTGATTTTTTCCTGTATGTCTTTAATGATGTTTTTTCGTTTCATAGATATTTGCTATCATTTCTCCTTTATCCTTTTGCCAAGTTAGTTTTGGTTTCAGAAAAATATTTGACCATGAACCAGTGAAAGAATCATAAGCTGACAAAGGTAGTTTATTTTTGCCTTCCACCACCTGCCATGCTATTGAGAAATTTCATGGACTATAGGAACTTTTTTCTGATGATATTGTAGATTTCTCACTTAGCATACAGTTTTCCAGATTCTTACTTTCTGCTTTCAGAGGGAACAGCAGTGCATGAAGTTCCTTCCATTAAAAAAAAATTAAAAAAATCTGTGAAGAAAATATCATAACTGGGCTTGTGCCATGAATCAGAATGCAAATGTAAATATTCTTCAGATTTCATGTGTGTTTGACTTGAAGATTTTAAAATCAGCCTATTTCATATTAATTTATCTTTTCTTTGGAGCTGTATTTATACACTTTCATGTACCTGCCTGCAGGCATTATATGAGTTTCACATGCAAAATATAGATCTGTGGAATCCATCAGACTATCACACTAGCTGTGCTTTTTCTGAGTGGCCATTACTGCAACAGGAACTGTTTTGCTTAGCAGCTTACATCAATCCCTGATCTTGGAAGAAGCAAAGTAAAAATATAATTTTATTCAGAAGCAGTTGATAAGTGTTGGAGGGGTTCAATAGCTGCTGTTGCCTGCCAGGCTTGGCATTGAGAAAAATTTCTTGAGGAATAAGGCATATAAATTTGTGCCTTGTAAGACTCCTAGCATCTCTGACTAAGCAGATCCTTCTATAGTTATGCAGACTGAAGAGTTTCCTGGGTTTACATGTAGCCCTTTGAAATGTCCTTAATATTCTGGGAAAGGGCGCAGCTTGAGTAGCATTTTCCTGTAAAGTGAGATAACCTTGGAAAATTTTGCTTAAGTTTACAAAATAAACTTTGTTCACATCCATAAGTCAAGTCACCAGATTTTAAGGATATGTTGTTTGCAGTGTGATTAAATATTAAAGCTATAGGTTTGAAGTTTGTGTTACTAAAGCTTAGCTTTTTATGCTTGCTTTTGCATGCTTTGGAACAAAATGGGAATCCAACAGAGTCTCATGTGCCCATTGGATCAACTAGCTTCCTATTGCCGTTGTTCTTGTATTTGAAGGAATCAGGTTTCTCAGTCGTGGGAAGAAAAAAATCCCTTCAAGTAGCCGCTTTTAATTAAAACATCCTTTTTTTTTCGTATACAGACACAAGTGACAGAGAAAAATATAGCTATGGTTAGTAAATGCCATTTCCACAACAACTAAAAGATGACTTACTGACTGAAGTAATAAGGTTGTTTTTGTCTTTGGAACTATATTTTTCTTCCTAAAAATATTTGTGCTATCTTACTGGACTGTGATTGTGTTAGGTGAAAGACCAAGATGAACAGTTTCTAAATTTTGATAAATTCTATATAGTAGAATGATGGTAGCAAATGGACCAAACTGCATGGTAGAAAATTCTGTGGATATGAGCTAGTTCTCACCTTACTTAGTGCAGCATTATGAAATCCAGAATCAACTCCAGTGGGTCTTTAAGAAGATCTCCACCAACTGAAATAATAAGATGAGGCCAGGAGAGCAGGTTTAATGCTTTGCTCTGGTCAGTTCCTAATTTAGTCACTATATCTTTTAGTTTTTTTGAATTTGTGACAAATAAAACATGCTATGTTTTTTCTGCTTTATATTTTTTCTGTAGTCACTTCCCGTCAAGTTTAGCAATGAGCGTTTTCAGCAGCCCTTACAATTAGTAAGACCTTAACATAGGAAGACCACAACTACTCATCATACATTAAAAATATTACTACCATTCTCTGTCATCATGCTGACCTTCATTTTAAGCCAAAACGGGTGTCTGTGAAAAGTCTACATTTTCTCCATTAGGGGGAATCCTTGCTCTATCTTCTGAAGGATGTAATTTCTCCCAAAGCACTTTCAAGTTATTTTTTTCCTTAAGAAATGCTGAACTCCGTAGTTCAGTTTCTGAAATCTCTGTTTAAACTAGTGATCAGATCACTGATGCTTTAACAATTTAGTGTGTGCAAGAGGAAGACTGACTTCTGTTGATTTGTGCAGAGCATATAGTTATTTTTGTTCTCTTTTGTACATAATTAGCTGTTGCATGAAAAGCATAGTCCTTGCACAGAAAAGTCAGACAGTTTAAAGACTGAATCAAGAGATTCCTTTCAGAATATGTCACTTTTTGAAAGAGTCAACATAGTGAAGAGATCAGTGGCAACTACCATAAAATTTCTGTCTTCCACAAGCTTTCATTTTCAGCTGAATCTGGCTTCATCACTTGAGCAATTAAAAACATTCTGCAGGAAAACAACCTTCATATGGGGCTGATTTGCTTAGCCAGTTTGAAAAAATCATAGTTTTTGAAAAGTACATTCAAAATCAGTGTGATGGTGGTAAATCTTAAGAGTGATACTAAAATTTAGCCTTGAGTAAAGATCTTCACCATTTGAAAAAAAAAAGAAAAGAACTGGAAATGGAAAAGAACTGTGCCAAAATCACTACTTTTCGATAACTCTAATATTTTGTTCTGAATAGTAAGAGATCATTCACTGCTTCATGAACTAGGAAACAATTGCAGAACTAGGAAACCATTGCAGTGCACATTGTGTTGTTTTTTTGTGAGTTCTGGGAGATATTTGAGAATTAAATAAGTCTAGGGGGGAACAAAGTTGATTTTATGAAGTGAGAGTGAGCAACAAAAGAATGAGAATATATGTGTTGGAGATGATTACACCTTTGAAAGGGAAGTGCTGTTTTTTTGGGGAGAGTCTTTCATCTTCATCAAATACCAAGGAATGCAAAGCTACTCCCTCACTTTTCCTTTTTCTTTTTTTTTTTTTTTTTCCTTTTGATAGAAGAAAAGGAGGGAAGAAAAGAATGAGAATAGAAATGGAGTATAGTTATTTCTCAGGTGAAAACAAAATGAAGTAGTAGTCTTTCTGCTGGAAGAACACGTGATCGGAACAAATTAGTAGTGAGCACAGTGATTTCTATAGCACCGTCAGGCAAACAACAAAGTAATAATAATACCTCTTTGTAATGGTTATAGTCAGTGTTTCCTTATAGTTGCAGTCCCTGTACTTGAGGCTGAAAGGACCAGAAAATGAAAAAAAAACACCAAAAAAAAGGCAAAGCTCTTCAACACACATTCTCTTTTAATTAAAACACCGAACTAGAGTCTTAATACTGGATTTGGCAGTGCCACAAAAGAAAAGCAAAAGAAGCTGGTACTGCCCTTTAACACCTTTAGCATCCCCCTCAGGTTTGACCTCAGCTATGCAATTTTCACTTTGGGAGCTACAATAAGTCATAATCATCACAGGCTCATTGAAGGACAAAAAGTTACCATTTTTAGTATTTCATTTCAGCTGAAACTAAAATAGTTGTGGGAGCTATTGGAGAAATCTGTTCTACAAATCTGAAAGCCAAAAATGTGAGATGTGGGCCAAAGTTTGAAGTAAATTCTTCAGTGGTTTTTCTTTTATAGACCTGTAGCTGCTGTGTATTTGAGTAGCTCACATGACTTCTATACTGGAAGTGCAAAAGAATATCTACGCTTTGGGCTTTTTCATTTTCCAATAACTGCATTATTTTTTGTTTGGACATTGTATAGTGGTGGCTTAACACAGCAGAATAAAAAGAACACATTGAAAACCAGATGATAGCAGTGGATTTCATGTACTCTATTGTTCAGAGTATAAAATGAGAAGAATAGGTATTCCCTTTATGTGAAAGATGCATGGTATAGTTCCCAACTAGAATATCTTTTGGAATTATATGATCATTTAAATGAAAAAGGTCATTTTTATACTTAATGTAACATAAAGCTTATTATGTAATTATAGAAAAGTGCATATTTTTGTAACATGCTTAAAAGAAGTGAAATGAGTTGTGCATGGAAATCAACAGGAGATGACATTCAAATACTGAAGTCTTGAAGGGTGCAGAGAGTGTCCACCTTTTCAAGAAATCATAGGGATTTTTGAATATCGGCTACTTTACAGCTTATTCAAATGCTTGCACTTATGGCCTGTGTCTTGGAATGGCTTTTAAAAAACAGTGCAAAGGACACAATTATAATTAAGGAAGAGCAGAAAAAAACTGACTTCATCCAAAAATGGACTTTACAGCTAACTCTGGTGCTGGTGTTTCCAATGTAATGGGTTTTACTGTAAGAAATACAGAATGTAGATTGAGAAGCCAGAGATGTAATTCATAGGAATAAAATGTTTTCCAGATAAATACAAGAAAACACTTAGACTTCTGTTGTTTGTTGTGCTCATAAGGACTGAAGATTTCTGCCTGGTGGTGGAGAACCTAATTGAAATGTTAGAAAAGCAATTCTTGCTGACTTTGCTACCAGCTATCAGATGCTTTTTCATCCTCCATTTTCAGCTTCACTTCTGCCAGGATTTTTTTAATAAGGAGATAACAAAAGGAGCAGGAGGAGGCTGACGTTACCAGAGCTTGTGACCAGAGGCAGGAAGGAAATATGAAGCAAGAGAGTCTGGCAGCAGGTAAGAGGCAATTGTAACAAATGGAGTTCAGTGCAGACATGAACTGACATGAGTTTATTGGAAATCTGGAAGTATCTAACAGAGGTGATCACAGCTAAAAAAAAGGTGAGGAAAAAGTGAAGGCCAAGTACGCTGCATGCAAAAAAGCGCCACAGTTGTTTGTTTAGTTTTTTTCAACATGTTCAGACATCTTTTCTTTCAAAACAGAAACAGAAAACTACATATAAAAAAATAGTACTGCAGTGAACACTAAAAGCTACAAGAGAAAACTCATTAACAACTGCTTCAGCTGTAGGACTTGTGACACTTATGTCTTCAAACAAGAGATCCTGGCCACTGAGAAAACAGCAATACTATTAGAGATAGGGCAATGATGAAATTAACTGAACACAGCTATGATTAAAATAAGTCCCCAGACTTCAATGACTTTAGTGACATGGTGGCATAGTGATGCTTTGAGAGTTATAAGCTAAATCTTGTCTGCATTATAAGCTATGTGACCTCAGAGTTTTTATGCTTATATAATGGAGTCCATATTAATTTTGTAAACAGGTATAGAAAAATATAATTTAAGGAGCGACACCTTCTAAATTACAAAACCAAGAGTTGTGGCAATATACTTTGTCTCTTTCTGTACAAATCATTGTAATGGTACTGCCATGATGCATATGAAATAGATACAGTGCTAAGACGCTACTTTTGGTGGAAGAAAAAACCCCACGTGATTTCCAAATTTCACACAAAGCATTTAGTCACATTTAACTTGACTTTTGATTTTTATCTTCTGTTTTGTTTTTTTCTTATTTCTCTTATTTCCTACAGCATTTTCAGAAGAATGAATGATTTTCTGCATTAACAGCTTATGTCTTCTCTTTTTCACTAGCAGTTCTATCCATCATACATTAATCTGTTCCAAGCAAATAGATCTTTGGTTATTTGGTATATGGAAATGTGTCCTTCTGTGTCAATCCAAAATCAGTCTCCCCATGTGATGACATGGTGTCTGAATCTGGTGAATGACATGACACACAAGTCAATACTTCATTAATAAAAAATAATGGTAGACAGAGGAAATGTGCTGATGCTGAGGTACTGATTGTAGCTCAGATGAGATGTATAAAATTAACATCTTGCATTCAGTTTGACAATTCTTGTGTTTGAAAACTGAAATGTAGGCAGTAGCCTATTCTCCCACAGATTTCAGGGATACTTGTCATTTTTCTGTGCTGTTAGGTTTTCCAAATATTCAAGAGCCTGGACCTAAACACCTTAGAACAATTTAATCCCTTTTTCATCTTCTACTTTTGTAGTTACTTTCAAAATGGAGATGAATGTTTAGCCACTGCTAAGAATAAACTTCAGAATTTTCTCATAATATGTTTAATGGAGTCTTAAAAAGACATATATTGAAGCGATTACTGAAGCATTACAGAAATTTATTTTATTGGTCATTTTAAAGGGCTTTAGTTGCAGCTGCATTCTCTATTATCTTTTCCAATTTTTGAATATCCTTTTAGAAACTGGTGCTTATTTACCCTTATGTTTGCTGCTTATGCTATAATGCTACATATGTATGTACTTTGACTTTTTCTACAGCCAGGAAGCATCTCTGGGTATTTCTTTATCCACTCATTTGATCTGCTGCTCTGAAACCCATTCCTGTTGGTGGCAGTCTTCTGAAGACAAGAACACTCATTAGCTCTGCTTTAAGTATGTAAACCTCAGCAGCATTAAAAATAGATTTTAACTATTTATTTAATAGTTTTAGAACTGTTTAAGCTTAAGAGCAACAAATTTTCCTTATTTTAGATCCAGTGACAAACTACATATTGGCTTTGGCATAGTGAAAACAAGCAGCTGCCAGACAGGATACTCAGTGTTGCCTTAACTGATGGCTAGCAATTGTACTGAATAATATTTGAAGTATAGGCCCTGTTAAGGGGTGATCCCAAGGGTCATTTCTGAAGTTAAAGATAGCTGAACTTTGGCATAGGCCATCTCCTTAGCAGTTAAACAGAATAACACCAATGACTCAAAATCAAAAGCTCATATAAAAAGATAGTATTTGGGGGAGAATATGAATGAAGAGAAGGAACTGACATTTCCTTTGAGGCTTTGATTGCACTTACCTTTGATGGCCTTAGTATAAAACCAAGAGAAGATCTTCCTCAAGTTTGTAATAGATCAATTTACCTGTGATATGGGAAGAAACTTACTCTGCTTCTTGCATTTAAATAGGAGGCCTTTCATTGTGTTGCTGTGGGTAATTGATTGGTAGTATTGAAATGGAAAACTCCCAAACATGTAGAACTACAGCAAATAGCTTGATTAGTGTGCCTTCCAGATACGCACAGTAGATGTTTTCATGAATTGTATACAGGTATAATGAATTTATGCTTTCAGAATTTGATGATGTTGCTTTTTGAAGCATGTATGTACTGCTTTTATGAAACACAAGCCCAGATAAATGGGAAGGTTAATGATCAGGAGAACCATGTTTTCATATCACAGGCAGATTACTGGTTTCTTGCCTTATTTTCTAAATTGTTTTTTCTTGCTCTATTCTACAGCTTTTTCTGGAGTGTATAGTAGCTTAGATTGAACAGCTAATAGTGGACTATGGTACTATTCATCAGAGGAACAAGTTCCTCTGAGCTGGTGACATATTTGCCCTTGATTTTCATAGAGCTATATTCACAAGGTTTTTATGCAAAGGGTCAGGCCACTGCATCCCCTTGCAAATGTGTTGTGTCCCTGTCTGATGCTAGATACATGTATTTGAATGCAAAATATTGTGATGCTTACATAGCTTGGATAAACATTTACATTTCCTTCACTATTTAGGATATTTCAGTCAGCCTGAATAGGTGATTGTTTATCAGTTTATATTTATTAATTACAGGTCTGAGTACATGAATGTACACATAGACAAAAGATACCGCAGTTAAAAATCTCTATCTCTTAGAACTGATTTTGCTGTAATACCAGTTCAAATTGCTAAATAGTAACAATATTTCTTGTAAATAGTAACAGAAGTTGACAATTCATCCTAACTTCCATACTGCTTTCCTAGCCACGATTTTGCATCTAATGCAAAATTTAGAATGACTCACATTTCTTATTTGTCAGATATCTGTAAATATTTAGATGTGCCTCAAATGCTGTGAGCAAATGAGTGTTGAAGTTTTTTCAACTGAGGGAAGCAAAGTTTGTTTTTTGCTTTTTAACTTTAACTCGACTCATTAAACAACTAAAAGTCCTTAATTATAATAGCAAG
This sequence comes from Oxyruncus cristatus, assembly GCA_013399855.1. Classification (NCBI taxonomy): domain Eukaryota; kingdom Metazoa; phylum Chordata; class Aves; order Passeriformes; family Cotingidae; genus Oxyruncus; species Oxyruncus cristatus. The sequence continues at coordinate 172,085 of VXAY01005680.1, forward strand.
CATCAGACACGCTTCCAAACCTGACTTCAGTAGGTTGTTTTCATTCTACACCGTTGTTTTTTAAGGTTTTGTAATCACAAGCAGATGTAGTTACTGATACTGAAAAGCATTTGATCGCCACCAATATTTACTTATATAGCTGTGCAGATGATGAAGTAGTTACTCATAGTATCTGCACAATGATAATTGTGAAAAGGCATTTTTAATTTAAGACACTTCATAACTCTTTGTTACTTGCTCATGTGGTGGGTATGGATGGACAGAAAGTGTGTGGCTGCAAAAGATGCCGTTCCATGCTTTTAAGAGGCTGTGAACACTGGTGGCTTCTACCAGTGTGGTCATCTGTGTTGTCTTCCTTGTAATATCTTGTTTTGTTTTACTGTGGCTTTGTTTTGCCAGATTGGGTTATGATGAAGAAAAGACTCTTTTATCAGCACCGTTTGTAAGTGCTGCTCTTGAAGTGCCCTGAAAGCCTCTCCTGCTACAGACCTGATCTAATTTCACACCAGAGTTTAGAATATTGGGATTAATAGTAAAAGTTATATGGGAAATATTCATTTCTAATTTTCAGCCCTTGAAAAAGAGATATAAAAATATAAATGCAAATTTTTGAATGAGCTCATCATAATAAATCCCTCTAATTTTGCACCAGATGTATCTTATACAAGTACATATATACATCTTATAGATCTTGTACATGTTAATAGCATTTTTGTGTTTGGAGTAATTAAGACTTCATTGAGTGAGGCATAAATGTGACTTAGATTCAAAGAGCTGGGATATCATGTTAGTAAGCAAAATTATAGGTGGTGTAAATATAGTCTCTATGCAATATTAATATTCTTAACATAGATGCTTTGATTGAAATTTATCTGATGTTTGAACCAGTAGCTGCATTCAGAGGCAAAAAAGAAAGGGTAAAAGTGCATTCTTGGCCCACAATACTCCAATTCTTCTGCTACAAGAAAAGAAAATCAGTTGCATGGGGGTTCAAACTACTTTCTTGTGATGGCTTATTTTTGGGTTTATTTAATTTTGCTATATAGCTGTGGGGTTGCTTTGTTGTTTCTTTTGCATATATTTCTTTTATTCCTCTGTGAATGAAACTTTTTGGTCTATGTTTCTGATAGTGTCTAACAACTATCCTGTTGCTGGATTCAGTGATACTTGCATAGGGAGGGGAAAGAGTGATGTACTTTTTACGTGTTCTCTTCAACCCAAAATATTGTAATTTTTCTTTGATAGTTTAGTTTTATAGTGAGTTGATCACCAAAGAGAAATCTTCCGAAGAAATAATAATTTGACACTTTATTTGGAGCCTTGGAGCGAAACACTACTTTAATCTTAGCTACAAAAACAGGAACCCTCCTTTTTAGTTAATAACTTTTTTTGACTCAAAGGATATAGCATTTTTAAGAGCTTAATCCTAAAGCTAGTGAATTCAAGAGATGTCTGTTGTCTTTTATTATTGTCTTTTGACTTGTACCGCAGGAAGAGCACAGGCAGTATACTTGTGCAAGCATTTGTTCAAAGTAACTTCAGGGGAAGTTTTTGGCTTTTGCAAACTGTGATCTTGATGTTGCTTCTCATTGAACCGGCTAATTTGAATAGATCTGGCATATGAGAATTTTAATTTTCATTACCTTGACTTTTCTGGAGAGGTAATCAATAACTATACTCTCCATCTAGACAGTGACAAAATGTACTAGTTACTCCGATAAAGTAAGATCATGCACATCGTGAAAAATAGTTCAACCTAAGCTCAAAGTTAAAACAATCTCAGGTTCGCTTTCTAAATTGAGAATCTAGTTCCTCAATTTTTACCCAATTTGTTCAGTTTGGATTGTCTAGGTTTTAAAGATTTAAATTCAAAGCTTGTTGAAATCAATGGAAGTCTGTCTCATTTTTTTAAGGTTTCTTTTTAATTTAGATTTACTCTGAATTAAATTTTTGCAAGGGTTTGTTGGCTTCTATGGTTTTGCTTTTTACTTGAAGCAGATTTCTTTTGTGGTACATCCTCTCTTCCTTGAAAGCTGGAATGCTTTTTAAAACCTCTGGTGTTGGACTCCTGTTCTGTTCAAAATCCCACTGAAGGAGAAAGAGAATTAATGGAATTTTGTTCTGTTGTGTATAAATATTTGCCTGAAATATATTTTCTGCTGACAAGGTTAAAAACTGCTGAAACAGAATTGCTGCCTGTTCCTCTTTTCTTTTCCCTTATCCTGTCCCATAAAGCAATCAAACCAAGTTTTTGGAGTCTATCTTGACATGCCAAATGGAGCACCTTGCTCTTTGCTGTATCTTTCATTGTTACCTGTGTGACTTAATCTTCACACTCAAGCACTTGAATGTAATATAAAGACTGAGAGAAGCTGAAAAACTTTGTTCTATACTGCCTAAAAAATGATAAAAATGCATTGTATGGAATTTTCTCAGAAGTCTGTTTCATTCTATAATAGAATGGTGCATGGTGTTTCCCCCAAAGAGGATGACAAATATGGACTGTAATTCTGTGTTAAAGGTGAGTTAAAATGAGTGTCAAATGAGTGGATGATTTTGACTTTCCTAGCCTCAGTTTCCAATTTGTAAAATAACTATATATTCATCTACTTAGCTCTCATGGGTATTTTAAAGTTTAATGTTTGTGAGAAGCTCAGGTGCAATAATGATGATAATTCTGAAAGAAAAAAGAGAAGAAAAATGAATTAATCTGATTTCATGGAACTATATGTTGAGCCCAGAGGCAGAAAGCATAGTAACTAGTTGTTGATTTCACTTGTGTATTCAGTGATGTAGGACAATATGCAAGTGATGTACCTTAATTCTTGTGGTCTGTTCCATTAGTGTGGGAGGGAAGAAAAAATTTATATGTATTGGTGTACTCCAATTTTTGCAGCAAAGTGTCTCCGTAGTTTCTTGGTTCTGTATAATCTATTAAATACCAAATAACATCTGAACTACTATTACGTTAGAATACGTTCTCAGAACTAGGTTGTTGTTTGCTACAAAACTGGGTAGGCTAGTAAATATTCTATAATCACAGAGAAATAGTGAAGTTCAGTAATTTGGGGTTTTCTCCAAGCTTGGGAATGGAATGAATTTTGGAGAGTATGGACTGTTCATTTATGTCCATCCAGAAGGGGTGATTAAATTCTTCTCTTTCAGTCTAAGTCTTATTGCTCTTATGCACTAGTTTTCCTGAATACAGATTGCTTACCAACTTTTATCTAGAGTTAATCCTGCCTTTCCCATATCCCTCATTTCATCTCTTCTCCTGCCAGAGGCCTTACAGCCTTGCTTTTCTCTGGGCTTTTTTTTTTTTTTTTCTCAGTCACATTTACTCCATTGCTGCAGCCATGCCATGGATGATCTTTGCTCTTCCAAGCCTATTGATTTGCAGGTAATACAAGAACTTCCCAAACCTCCCTCTTTCTTTGCATTACTAAAACCCAGGGAAGATTAACACCAAGTCAAATGTCAGAGCCCTGTTCACACATATTTGTTCACCAAGACCAAAGAGAATCATGAGTGAGGAAGCACTGATGGACAGGAACGGGCTTAATGGATTACTCCACTGTCCTGTTTTTACAGAGCTGCAAGTGCAGAACTTGTATTAGCAGTGACTTAATCCATTATATTTCCTTGTTGGATATATTTATTACTTTCCCTGCTTTCTTATAAGATCAAAGCCAGTTCATGTGTTATGTTTTCAGATATATTGCTGTGCTCATCAGCAGTACGTTTCACAGTGTCCAGGGTATTCCTCAAGGATTACCTCCCCACCCATACAGCCAAAGCCTCTGTGAGTTCTTTGAAATGTGACACTATGTAAGTCACCTTTGTAAATTTTTTATTGCATGTTTTCCTACATTTGCAAGGGTCATATGCCTGCGTTATCTTCAAATTTCATTTTATTTTTAAATTCATAAACACAGAGAGCATGGTTTGACCCTTTTTTCTTTTCTGTTATGATTAACTGTAATAAATATAAAAAAATGCAATTTCTTCTGATGCAGGGCTGTTCTTAGCTAATCTTGAATTTTCCATATTTTTACAATGTTGGTAAATAACTGCCTGCACTCTGATGACAAATTAAATGGAACATACCTCTATTTGCAGGTTTTCAGACTCTACATTACAGTAAGGAGCTCCCTTGAGAACACTGAAGGGTTTACTGATAAACTGTGATTAATTCCACTCTATTCTTATTGACTTTATTTATTTATTTATTTATTTAGAACAAGTGCAGATTTCAATATCATAGACTACTGATTTTCACAGGATTGATTAATGAGCTGAAGTTGCACCTCTTATACAAAAATGTCCGAGCTTTGGTGAAAGAACTCATTTTCTTCAAATAATTTAAAAAAAATGTAATATATTGTCTCTGAATATTTCAGCTTTTAAAACCATTGCTATTGGTTGATCTAGTTTTTCAGGAAGATAAAGAATTTTACATCATAATAAATAGCATTTATAATGTATGTAGTATCGTTAATGTAGCTTTCAAACATTAATCAATAAGTACACTAATAATGCACATCTTTATATTTTAATAGCTGCTAACTTTCTTGACTGCATTTTGGGGGGTGGGTCAACAAACACAAAGAGACTCAGACGCTGCTCATTTGCCATTCTTTCTTCAATAGATTTCTCTAACACCTGCCCTCATATATGAGGGCAGGTTCCAACACACTTTCCAAAACAATCAGATACTGTACTCATGCAAATACGGCTTTCCTACCCACCCTTCTCCCCACATCTTTGTGAAAAGCATACTCAGTGTGATTTTGCTCTATCTTTGCCTTTTTATTAAGCAAAGGGTAGATAAAATGCTCACATATTACTATTAAATATAAGCAGACAAGTTCTACAATGTTAAACCCAGGTGATTAACAGCTTAAGGAAAGGCATAATTAGTGGAAATCTGGGAATGCAGAATGTGTCATGAAGAGAATAGATTTTTGAAATTTATAAAATAAATGATTCTACTCTATTTTATTATTAAGCTTAGTTCTTAAGCTGTGTGGTAAAGAGAATGTGAAATTTTAACTTACTGCCTCACTTGAAACTGACTGAGTTTTGTACTTTAAAAAACCCTCAACACCTGCCTAAGACTGTGTTTATTTTGGTATCCTAAAAGTGGTTGGACTATTTGAGATATCAATCTTTATAACAAAACCTCCACCAAATGCTATTGCACTTTCTAATGATCCATGAAAACCAAGAAGAGACCACTATAAATCATATAGGAAGGAAAAAAAATGTTTTTCTTATGGATAGAGAAAACAAAGGTTTAAACCCAGCTATGTGGTGCCCTCAGATAACTCTTCATCTTCTCAAGAAGATATGCTGCATTTTCTGATTCCTTCTGGTAAAATACTGTCCATGTTGTTTTAAAAGCTCCAGCCTGATTGAAATCCTAAAAAATAAATAAATGGAGTTATGTTTTGCCGACATACTCTCCTGCAAAAGGCTTGTTAAAATACCTGAGGTATAAACATGCCCTTACAGAAGGAAAGGAAAATGAACAGTTCTTATGGAAACCCCCCTAAGGATTTAATGTTAGTCTTTGCATTCACTTTGAGCATTGAACCAAACCTCAGAAATGGGCCAAGTTTCAAACAGCTGTAACTGCTGCAGACTCCAGCCCAGGGAGCAATTTTCTCATAATCTTTTACATACGGTGTGTTTTCTCTCCGTCTGCATTCAAGTAAGCTCGCTTCCAGTTGTACATGCCTCTTTTACAGTTTTGACTCTAACATATGAGGTAAAGAGGAAATATTATACAATCAATTGCCTGGCATTACTAGGTCCTTACATTTATTTCATATGAGCTACAAATGATTGAGTAATGGATTATGGCTGATAAAAAGTAAAAATCATGTAAAAGGGTTTTAATAATTATTAAAGTTATTCTCACTGCGTTTTGGATGTAAGAGCAAGACCTCATATATACATATTTCCATGTGAAATTTTCTTACTTAATATCACTGGTAGACTTCCTTTCAGGAACGAGTCAATCTGATCAGGGTGCAGAAAGCAGTTTAAAGTTCTTTGTCCTTCTCGTGCATGCCAATACACTCAATGTCTTCTGGAATTAGTGCAAATGAAAAATAGCTAGGTGCTGGCAAGCAGTGCTTTCAGATACATCTGGGGGCATGTTTAATGTTTTTTAAGCCCTTTCTGGCTGTATGAATGTACTTTCAGATTCTGTAACAGGATTTTGAGATGAGGCCTTGCTAGTCCATGCTATAACTTGTTAGTCTTTAGCATGTCCCAATTGGAAGTAATAGGCTAATATTAACAATCTCTTTCCTTCTGTCGTCTCTACCAGAAATTGCTGAAAAACTTTCTTACGATCCTTTAAAATGTTCCATTTACAACATTCAAGCTGCTTTAAAAGTACTCTGAATCTGTTGTAAAGTTGTGCTAGTTGTGATTCTGTGATTTGACTCAATGCTTGTAGCTGGAGAACCAACTGGGAAGAATGATCTGGAGAGTACTGTGTATAAGAATTGTAAATCAGTCCTTGTTCTGGTGCACGCAGCAGCAGAAGGTTGGGGAGTGTGGGAATCTGAGATCAGGGGGGCTGTTGTTTGCAAGCAGTTTAATGTCTGTCTGTGAGAAGCGGAATGACAGCAGTTATTAAGTGATTTTTACGTGAGTAAAGCATGAGTAGCACTTGCTGGTTTTTACATCTGCCATCTGAAGTGTTAAGGCTTTATTTTTAGGAGTTGGTTTAGTATGTATAGACAGCAAGAACTTAAATATTGGTCTGAGGTTTTGAATGAACCAGAGTGCATTTTGTGTGGACACAGCATAATTTAAAGTTGTGTTTTTTTTAAATCAGAAAGTAAGTTACACTGTCATAGAGAAATAGCTTTGGTTACTCAGTGGAAAAAAAATGGCTTAACTGAGTTATTCATTTTGTGACGATTAAAACACCCTTCATTGAGTAGGTGAAATACTGACCTGTGTTACTATTCATAAAAGTATTTTCTAACTCAAAATGTATCATTGTCATGGAATACTCCTTGAAGGGAAGGTATGTGGAGGTGAAACTGCGTGTATTGTGCACAAGTCATGTTAATAGATACAAAATATCAATTAGTGTTCACTAAGATGCTGGTGCAGTGAATTGAATAACACACACTTCATTTTTCTAGTTGGAAAGCTGGTTTATGCTGGAAGCTAGTGCTGGCCTGCCATGGTCCTGAAGCATAGGGAACTGTGCTGCTACTTGCCTTGCAGAGCCTGATAATGAATTACTGGGGAAGATAGAATCTCTTGCTAACTATAGCAGCCTCTGGCACTTACCTGCACTCACTTGTCACTTCCATTTTCTCTGCCTCCTTTAAGCAGAGAGATTTCAAGAGATTATGCGAAGAAAGCGACTTACTACACTGGTATTTCACCAAGATGAGTAAATAATGTAAATAAGATTAAATTATTGAAAGTGAATAGAAATATATGCATGATAATTTGTTGAGTAAGACAAGAACCAGAGATCACATGAGAACAGATCTAGTGATAAGATGGAATGAAAAGACTGAACCTAGGGGGAAAGGCAAAACCCAGGCCATGCAGGTGGAAGACAGGAGGTGCCGGTATCTGAATCTCAGAAGACTGGACAAAAGAGAGGTCTCTGATATGAAGGAGCCACAGAAAGAGACCGAGGCTTTCCCATTAAAGGCTTGGCTTGAAGGTGGCTGCTTTTAACTTGCTGACCTCACACTACAAATGAGCAAACCTGTCTATCACACCACACAATATGGGATTATTCAGCTATATCATAATAATTTTCCTATCTCTTGCTTCATCTGCTACTCAAGGTTGCCCATTTATTTTAAAGTCTTAATCATAGAATCATAGAATCACAGAATTAACTGGGTTGGAAGAGACCTCCGAGATCATCAAGTCCAACCCTTGATCTAACCCCACTGTGATTACTAGATCATGGCACTCAGTGCCACATCCAGCCTCATCTTAAAAACCTCCAGGGACGGTGAATCCACCACCTCTCTGGGCAGGCCATTCCTGTGTCTGATCACTCTCTCTATAAAGAACTTCTTTCTAATATCCAACCTAAACCTCCCCTGGCAGAGCTTAAGACCATGCCCTCGTGTCCTACTGCTGATTACCCGGGAGAAGAGACCAACCCCCATCTGGCTACAACCTCCTCTCAGGTAGTTGTAGAGAGCGATGAGGTCTCCCCTGAGCCTTCTCTTCTCCAGGCTAAACAACCCCAGCTCCCTCAGCCTCTCCTCATAGGACTTGTGCTCGAGTCCCTTCACCAGCCTGGTTGCTCTTCTCTGGACCTGCTCCAGCACCTCAATATCCCTCCTGAACTGAGGGGCCCAGAACTGGACACAGCACTCCAGGTGTGGCCTCACCAGTGCTGAGTACAGGGGCAGAATCACCTCCCTGTTCCTGATCCAGGCCAGGATGCCATTGGCCTTCTTGGCCACCTGGGCACACTGCTGGCTCATCTTCAGCTTCCTGTCAATCCAAACTCCCAGATCCCTTTCTACCTGGCTGCTCTCCAGCCACTCTGTGCCCAGCCTGTAGCACTGCAGGGGGTTGTTAATGTCTTAGGTAGGGCTATTACAAACTTTCAAGCTTATCTGAGAGCTTAATTTGCCCTGCAGACCTTTATGAAAGATGATGATGCATGAGCCTGAAAGAACTCAGCATGAAACAAATTGTATTTCATAAGAATATTCAATAGTAGTCAATAAACTTGGGTCCTACCTATTCCACTTTATCAAGTCACCCTAAACCTAAATGTATTTTCATAGAGCTGCTGAAGTTAACTTAAACTTTTTTTTTTTGTTTGTTTTGTTTTGTTTTATAAGAAAATTTTATTGGACTCTAAAATTTAGCATGTATTTTCATTTTGAGGATTAATGGATCTAAAGAGATTGGCAGATATATTCCTTGTAAATGTGCACTTTGAAATTGAAACAATGTTTTTTGGTTAGATTGAAAAAAATGGCACTTTATTTAATTTTAAGGTGGATATTGGGTATACTGTTATGGCTTTTATGGTAATATAACCTTTCACTGACTGGAATATTGGTCAGCAAGATTTTGATTCTGCAAAAATAATTCAAATTTCCTAAATAAACAATGAGTGATTTGTGTTAATCAGGAGAAAAATAATAAGTGATCAGATGAGACTCAGCTGCAGGAGCATAGTTTGAAAAGACCCTCTTCCGTGAGAGAAGTTCTGGGAATCCCTGTTGATGTTTTCAGTGTCTTTTACTTTGTGGTAGCAAACTTAAATAAAAGTTCATTACAACAAACAACCCCCCCCATCCCGCCACTGAAATTAGATTCACAGTAGGTGACACCAAGTGCATTTTTACCCGTAAGGCAGACCTGATAGAACTGTAATGATATTTGGTAATGTATAATTATTTGACTTTATAAACTGCTGAGTAGACTAAATGAGAATCAGAGTGATAATACATTAGTATTGTTTGTTTTCCAGTACTGAGCATGCACAAATAGCATTGGAATAGCTCATTTCTTGACTGTAATTTAATATATTTTAGTGAGCCTTGATTTTTGACATCTGGGCCCTCCCTGTATTGGAAATAGCTTATAAGTACTTTTTTTTTTGTTTTGTTTCTTGGTGAATGAAAAGCAAAAATTTTTGCAGGGTATTGACAAGGCCAGAAATGGTGATGTGCATCTTAAGCATCAGCAAGTCGCATTTAGCAGAAAACTTTGATGAACACACAATGCATATTGAAGAAAACAGAACAACTCAGGCTTGGAAAAGAAGTGATAAGTTAGTTACAGTCTATTTTTCTGGGTAGATCTATGTCATTACCCTGCTGAACATGGCACAGATAACAGTGCCATTTGTGGAGCTGCAAAAATGCGAGGTCTCTTAGACCGCCAAAGCTTTTGCCTGAGCTAATTGTTCGTATTTTATTATTAAAGAGGAGCACTTAATAGCTTTAAGTCCTAAAAATGTAAAAATAACAGCCTGTAGTTTTTTTTTTTTGTCTTGGCCTGTTGAGCTTTCCTTTTTTATTCCTTGGCTGTAGCCATCAGAAATTCCTGGCATATCCCCCTTTTCTGTTGAAGGTGTATTTTCAATTGGTTTCTAATTCACATGCAAAAATTTTAAGACATTTTTCACTATTGAACCTGAGTTTTTTCCTCTTGATTGATTGGTCATAAACCTTGACAATATGACATGGAACTTGCAAGAGACTTTAAGCGTGTAATAATCACTGCAGATACCAGAATTATGTTTCATTTTCTGAAGTAGATCCCTCACAATTCCTCTTCCATTACCCTCATCCTTAATAGATCGAAAATTCGTTTCAAAACTCACTTACATAGTTTGTGTTTTCAGTAGGTATTTGGGCACTGCTTTTGCAAAAAATAGCACACTTTTTAATGACCTTGTATAACCGCAGTATTTTTTTAGCATTACTTAGATCTGCAAACTGTCTCCAGGGAAAAGTATCAGACATTCCTACACAGTGACCCACTAGATTTTCTTCCATATCATATATTGTAGAAACTGTGAATGCTCCCAGCTATCTTAATTGAGTGACATAGTGACATGCTTGTTAATATCCTGGTCCTATTCTTTTATAGTTTCTTGTCTTCTGTTTGGTTTTAGCTTTGTTATTTCTAAGCTGTGTTTTCTTTCCATTTCCTTCAGATTTCCAACCACCCCTGTTGATCATTTTCCGACAGTGATCAAATCACACAGTGAATTGTGACTCAGCTAATTTTAATGTGATTATAATATAATGCAATTATAGTCATTCCTTTGTATTTTCATAGCTTTTTTTAAATAATAAATGCTTGAATCTTATGCTACCATGAAATGGGGCAGAGCTTTCACTCCCTAAATATGATTAACATATAGATGTGCTATACTATTAATATAAATTGAGATACTCTGTTATGTTATAGCCATCCAAGAGATAGCTCTTGGTTAACTATCCCATGCTTTATCAAAAACTATATGATCTGTATCAATGTCATGGTTATATTTTGATGATGTTCTTCGGTAGACTGCTGAGAGTCTCACACTTCATAGCTCTAGTATTCTTCATTGAGTGTATGCTTTGATTGTCTGTTTCACTTCATCTTTCTAGTCTGGAAGACCTTATAATAGCCAAATCAGCATTTTTCTTTGAATGAAGAAAGCCCATTGCCCTTCATTCATATAAGAAGTGAAATGTTTTCTTGCACTCTATAAACTAGGTCCTGATCCTCAGTAATGTAAAGCTGCAGTTTATAGATACACTTGTGCACCTTTTTTTTCAAGATATGTGAATTTCCATTTGATAGGAATAAAAGCATGGTAGTCTCATTCTTAATGACTGTTCTACTCTATGCACCTTGGAATGGAAAAACACTGTAGGAAAAGGGTGATGGTACTAGATTTTTAAAAATTTGTCTTTGACTTCAATGGGTCACAGAAACCTTTTGATTCAACTGGGGAGTGAAGGCATGGAAGCTATTACTTTTTTT